>JBBMOE010000038.1:95672-115954 GCA_037975065.1 Chaetodon trifasciatus
ATATATATATATATATATAACACACATACAGTATATATATTGCTGCATAGGAGCCAGACTCGCAGTGCAATGTCTGAAATCCTGTGTAGCGCAGGCACACAACGGTAAATAAGAGTTGGATGTCTCATTATCTGAACACCAAGCCGTGACAGCTGCATTCATCCAAAATGCATTGTATTTAAAGGTTAAGAGTAGTTATGAGAAAAGTAATGTATTATTAAAATACCTTTCGGAGTGAAGTACCTTCAGATATATTTTCCTTGGTAATGAAAGCAGGATTCGGTGGAAATGTAGTAATTTGGAGGCCCATTTCTTCAAGCCTTTATTCCCCCTCTCCCTCTTCAACAATTTATCTGGGGAGAGTGAAGAGCTCACAGCTAGCGAACAGACAGTAAACATTTTGTTATAGTCAGAACCATCTCTTATTACTGGTTTTTCATTAAAAAAAGAAAGCCTTTCGAAGCATTCAAAGCATTTCGGCGGATGAAGATGCTTCACAATTTTCTCCCTCTCACCCTCTTTCTCTCCTCACTATACCTGAATCCTTTCTCTTTTTGATGCTGTTAAGGGAGTAATTGAGTGCAGAAAATGGCTTGGCTTATTTGGACTGAGCCTGATCCAGAAATGATTAAAGCTAAAGGGGTTTGAGGTATTCAAAGAGAGAGAACGACAGAAAGAATATGGTTAATGCTTTTTTCTCTTTCCATTTTGTGAGGCGAGAAGGAGACGGGAGGGGTGGTCAGGCTGAGCAGCCAGACAGGTTGGTGTTCGAGGGGACTCGACTCGGGGGGGGGGGGGGGAGTGTGGGTGCACAGAATAGCCCTTCATACCCCTATTAAAAGCATTGGGATTGTCAGAGACGGTAAAAAGACACGAAATCACTGTAAGAAATGAAGCTTCTTTTACCAATTACTGAATACCGAGTGCACACCTTGGAGCTCTTTGTCCTCTGTAGCACCAGTTCCCTGTCTCTCTAACCTTTTCTCTCCCTTTCTCTTTCTTTTTTCTTTCTTCCCGCCTCCCTCTCTCTCTCTCTTGCTGGCTTACAGCCTTTGAGTCAGATGCATTAGCACCAAGGCCCAGAGAAGAGGCAGCGTTTTCAAAGCCCAGTTGGACTCACTTCTAGCCTGTCGTTGTGGCTCCTTTTCAGGCTTTTATTCGCAGACAGTAGGGGCAGGTCTGAAAGAGACGCCCTCAACCTCTCCACTCAAACATTTATCTCTCCCTTTTTCCCTTGCTACAGCAGAGATGATTAGCGAAGGGAGCCATTTACTGATCCGCGGCGCCTTTCCGTGCAGCGTGTTAAAAAATAAAAAGGGAGCACATTCAGCTTGTCTGATTAACACACACCTACACAGTTTGTGCACATTCAAACATGTACTCTCAAACAAACATGTAGCATAGATGGGCACAGGATGCACTCAAATAGGCACAAATCTGTGTCATTCAAATTGTGTAGCAGCTCTACGTGTTGTTATGGGTGAGAGCAGTATTTTTGAAAATAAAGTCTCTTTTATCTTATCAATAATTGATATGAGTGTGAGCCTTTAGCAGAGGATCTGTCAGGTCATTGAGTTTGGATAGATGGGCTCTGTCATGCCCTCTTACCCCAGCTATGACTCCTGGGACCTATAAACACCTCACAGACTGGCTCTCCATCCCACCTATTGACCAAGTCAGTTAATTACTTCCCAGTTAAAACAATACCAGCTAGCTAATGTAGTCAGTAGAGACAATTCAATGCCTGTGGTTGTGTGGGTTTGTAGCCTGTTCATGTGTGTAACATCACAGCAGCACTCCCATATGAGTCCACGGGAGCCATCTTAATGTGGTTTCACATTATGGGTTTTGTGAGGATTGTTGCTGTGGATGCGGTTATGGTGATAGCCACTGGTAATGGTGTCGTTAAAGAAGATATAGCTGCCAAATTAGAGGTTCACAGAGCATATTTGCCAGGGCAATAGCTGCCTTCAGGATCCATAACATTGTTAGTGAGTTTTCATAGACCGTGCTGACGGATGCTGTCGGCTTGTTCGGGGTTTGCTCTTATCAAGACACATGAGGATATTATTATGTAAGATTACTCATTTTCAAGAGATTTAAGTCAGGGTCTGTTCCTTCGCAGCCGCTCCCAACACCCCAACCCCACCTCTGCTCCGCACCAATCCTTTTACATGTCCTCACCTCATCTGTCATCCCCACTAGCAGACAGCAGGGGACACTTTTCAAATCACCCGCTGTTTTGCCACGAGCTCTGTTGTGATGCTAATATGATTTTCATTTATTTGGAAATGTATTACTTCATTTTAGCTCCCTGCATGAGTGCAGGTATTTTTAATGGTTTTAGATTTTTGGCTTGGTGCTAATGTCAACCATCAGGAAGTTGCCAGAGTTGACAGCGAGGGTGTGTGTGTGTGGCATGAGGCATCGCTGCTCTCTGGCAGCCATTTGCAAGGTTAATGTTGTAGAAAACAACATCCATCTCTCCGCTCCCCCCTCTCAAAACAGTTTCATTAGTCCTGGCGCTCTGACCCCTCTTCTTATAGTGTTGTCAAATGTGACATGCATCATATTATCGGCGAGTGATGCAATCAATAAAGTTTTAAAGTCAGTGCTGTTGCTAAATTACCTGGTTTGGTGTTCACAACGTGCATATTTTAAAACACAGGGTCAAATTGGCATCATATGTGCCGCCTGGCTGTCTCCCATTCATTACCAGTTGGCTAATAAATAAGACAGGCTGAAGGCACTGACTATCAATAACAATAACTGAGTGAGTTAAGTTTGGGACCCTATGATGAATGGGTGCTTTTGTACAGCTTTGTTTGGTGCTGACACATTGGTGTTCTGAGCAAGTGAGTCTCAGACAAACACTCAGATTCAGGGTATTACATTAGTTAAACAAATATCCAACTGAATCAGGGCCATGGTGCTCCTTCTCATACTCCATCTGTATTGTTCAGTTTGTCCTCCATATCAAAACCTTGTTTAAGTCAAATGATGTACCCTCACATATTCGCCCACCCTTAAAATATTTATCTGATTTATCTTCTCATTATAAGTAGAATGTCTTAATAATGAGTTAATAACATAATACGACAGCAAATGAAAAGGCTCACCTGCCATCAGGAAACTGCATAGTGTAACTACAAAGATATTATTGAATCAGAAAAAATCATGACATCTTGTATGAATTCAAAGTTGTGTCAACACTGGAGCATCCAATCAGTAGTAGAAAACTAGAGAGAGCAACTGTTTATTTTGAGAAATAAGACAAAAAGCTGAACATTCATCATTTGATGCAATGCAACACACCTCCCATCAGTAAAACCAAAATCAATAGAAATTCAATCCATACCATCAATGGTCGAACAAATACAGATTAGAGAACTCAAAACTGCACACAAATGGGCTTTTACTGGAAGTTTTCCTTGTTACAGCACAGATTTGCTTTGTACTAATGACATACCAATAAAGTTTTATGTCATTACACAAGGAAAAGAATTTGGTACGACAGAATATTTATATTGTTATCAGAGCAGTCTGTGTCAGTGGTTGTAATAACCTGCCATAAATTCAAGTAAGTAACTCTTGATAAAACAATAAATAAACTAAATAATGAGATGACTGTAGATAATGCTGAAATATACACAGAGAAGTGCATACATACAAGCTTTTATAAAAACATCCATCTCTTAAAATATTTAACTGAGAGCTGATGGGCTTCAGTATACTGCCAGCTGGTCATTTTTATTCGCAGCATAGATGCTGTCAAAATATTGATGCTGCCGTTTTCTGTGCGTGTCAAATGTATTTCTGAAATGGACAAAACAATGTAGCGAAGGTCTCATGTTCAAACAAAGTTGGAGTCTGACACATTTATAAAAATGACCCGTGGGTAATCAGTAGGTAAAATATGCTTAAGCCTGAGCCAACAGAAATGGACAAAAAAGCACTGATAAATTGCTGTGCTCATTGTGAATTCCATACTCAATTGTGGCATTTTCCAGGGTAAATGGAATTGTACATTAAAGTCTGAATACGTCTGACTTTGGGGGAGTGATACATTTTATTTCCCCTCTTTCTCCCACAGATGTGGCCTGTGGAAGCCACAGTATTGCGCTGCTTTCAGGGAAAAGGCCATCTTTAGGACCTCTTGATCAATCTGTGACCTTTAAGTACACAGCCATCTCGTAAATAGGAGGGTGCGCTTACAGAGACTTCAAAAGCAAGGGGACCCGATAATTTCAAAATGGAGCGGTGTGGAGTGGCGCTGGTGGGGAGTCCATAAAAGCCTGCCTTGTTCTCTACACACCTCCTCTTTGCTCCACAACAGCCAGTTAGGGTAATAGCTCAAGGGAGAAAGGGGAAGAGAGAGAGAGAGAGAGAGCAGGAGGGATGGATGAATGGATGGATGGATGGAGAGAAAAACAGGTAATTACTAGTAATCATTGGTCGAGGAAGAGCTGATGATCACTACAGTATAACAGATTGTACTGTTCCCTGTTGAAAAACACTGAAGAGACCGGATGTGGCGCTGTCGGCAGGTAACGACTGGGAAATTAGTCTGTAACCTTAAACCCCCCTCGCAATCATAGAGAAACTCTCTTTCCCTCTTTTTCTCCTTCTCTCTCATTGAGAGGAGTTATATAAATCTCAATGTCCCACTCAATAAGTACTGTATAAGTAGGGACTGTGGGTCCTTTATTATATTACAATCTTTTTTATTTAGATTGCACATCAAGTAGAGGCAAGTAGCTGTGGTTCAACAAGGAGACAGGGTGATACAAACAGAAATATTAGAGTGAGATGCAGAAGCACTTGGAGTTGTACCTCAGTCTTGATTTAAAGCTGAAATATATTCATGAAATACTTCTTGTCTAATACCTGTCAACAACGTCTGTTTAGTTAAGACAATTCAGTTTGGCTTTGATTTAAACTAAAGCACCAAGTCAAATTCAAACTGTGTCCACTGGGCAATAAAAGCCCTTTATCCACACGCTGCAATGAGATTTCCCTGTAATTCCCCTGCAAATAGCTTCAGTTTTCTGAGCCCGGCTGTCCAGCAACATTATCAATTTTCTGCTAAAACCATGTACGTTAAACACAGACATACAACATTAATTAAAAGAGAGTGCCCCTAACCATTTGGTAGAACGTGCCTCAACCTGAAACCAGAAATTACTGTGCATTGATTGCAACCACTGTTACTTTTTCTTTTTTTAACCCGAACAGCAAATTTTAGTCCCTTGCAATAATAAATGGGAGAACAGCACAGAACGGCCAAGCAGCAGAGATATTTGTGGAAAAAGTGTGACCTTTGTTTGGTCGCAAAAAATGAATGTTTCATGCAAAGGAGTTAAAAAAAATCAAGTATTATAAAGCCTGTTTTTCAGACTGCATTCAATTCTATTTGTACCACTTGAGTTTCAAATCTCAAATAATTTATGCAGTATCACTGCAGTTTCAGTGGTTTCTTACACTGCCTCTCTCACATTCACATTGATGAGCGACTAGAAGTGTAGACTTTAGCAGAGCCAGTGTCACAGGAAGACTTATTGATTTTGAGCAGTGTCTTGCTTGGGCTGTGTGTGACTAGACAGTGGCCTCATCTCAGTGGGAGTCTTTAGCGGATCAATTTGGAGCACTTGCGCCACTTGTACCTGTTTTGTAACTGATAAGACAACACTTCAGAGAACTGATAATGATTAAGTGAGGATAAACACAGCAAATCAACATGCTGGGAAGGAGGGAAAAAAAAGAAAAATATGAAAGAGAATTAGCCTGAAATTGCCCATTGTTTTTACAACACAAAGTAAAACTGAAGTACTATTTCACAATTATTAATCCAATTAGACACTGAGTGTTTTTAATTGCAGACAAATAATCACAATCACTAGCTGAAAATTGCATTGCTTCCTTGGAACTGCGTGACAAGGTCTGCTAAGTTGCCATGTTTGTGTGTCACTTAAGACTCATGAGATCATTGCAGTTTCATCCACAGCCCATAATGGCGACACGTTGAGCCCATATCCTGATCCTGCCCCAGATGAAAAGGAACTCATGAGATCATTCAGTCTTGACCTAGATGCTAAAGAACATACCGGAGATGACCCTGCCAGACACAAAGGTTCTATTTAAAATGGACGCACAGTATATTTGAATGAAGACGACCTTTTATTGATTGTAATAATAATAACAAATGCTTGCGAAAGAAAGAGCCGTAAAATATGACTGCAGTCAACGAGGGAGGGACTCTTGTTTTGACATGTGACAGCGCTAACTCTTGTCATGGGAAGCCTGTCACTTAAAACAGGTCAGATCAAAATGTGCCGTCGGGACTTATACCTTCCGCCAGTGCTGCCAAACAATGCCACACCAATGGAGGCGTAATTCTCACTCTCAGTTTGTTTTCAAAATTACAGTATCACTAGCCTGTTACCCACACCTATGCGGTATCCTGTTTTTTTGAAGTCCACCTTAGCCAATGCATAGTTTTTGTTGTGGCCATTCAAAAGGAATTACCAATAACACTGCTAATAATAAAAGGCTTGTAATGGATACATATGGGGGTTTGTCATCTTGCTACAGTTTAATCTGGCCTGCAGGTACTCTGACAGAGGAGGACAGGTAACGTGAGACTCAAAGATTTGCTGCATTAGTTCTGCTTAGCTAACCGTGAATGCTAATTGCAGGAAGAACAAACTGCTACTCTCCCCTCCTTTTCCTCTCTCCTCCCCCTTGGCTGACAGTAGAGCTGCTGAGAAGGGAGAGACACAGAGAGTGTCATACAGCTTCGCTTGTAGCGGGAACAAAGAAGGTTGTTCTGCAAGAGAGATTCAATATGTAGAGGGAAAACACAGTTGAACATACAGCCGCTGATTTCCACATAGTCATCGTGTTGTCCTCTAATGGACACTGTGAAAGTGTGAAGGTTTAGAGTTCACTCAACTGTCTGACTGTGCACCAACTCTGATTCAAATGAGTGGAAGTCTTCCATTTTTGAAGCTAAAGCATCAGGTTTGAGGGAATAAGAGTTTAACTTTACCATATCAGGTTAAATGCTCTGTGTTCATTGGGCTTTTTTGAGTGGCATTTTCCCTCAAGGTGCTAGCGGTATGTCATCTCAAAGGAAAAGATATCTTACGATTTCGGATTCAGGTGTAATAACACTGAATATCTGGTTAGCATTTGACAGCAGCAATTATTGTGCAGATAAGATTGTCAGAAATACAAATGTAAAAGTCCTGTCAACTGAAATATCAAAAGTGTCACCCAGCGCTAATACTGTGTGACCAACACTTTGAAAAAACCAAAGTATTTCAGCATGACCAAAGAGATCACATTACAAAATAATATCAGTCACAATCGTTCTGAAAAGAGGGTTAAAATCTCAATTAAAGGAGTGTGCTCCATTCAGAGGAAGCCAACTGTGACCTCCTTTGTGAGAAAACAAGACAATGAAAGAAAGAGGGAAAAGAATGGAAGAGTTAAATCCAGTATTAATACTGATACTGATACTAATCTGTGGGCAAGGTCAAAGACCCAGTTACACACCAGAGGCCATAAAGGCTCAGAGGTGCTGGTCAGCCCCAGCCGCCAAAGCTGTGATCACTCTCTGAGGCTCTGACCTGGGCAACTGAGAATCCACTACCCACTATCTCCTATCAGTCTTCTATCCAGACATCTATAGGCTACCTGCAGGCCCTCGGGCAAGTGCTATCATATAGCCACTGTACCAAGCACTCCTGTCTTTAGCTTGCAGTGGAGATTTATTGTAATTAGAAGATTCCTTTACAAAAGCTTGGGATCAGCGTTTCTTCAAGGATCTCTGTGCGGTCCCACGGGGGACACCCTTTGATCCCGACCTTCAAACCCTAAGGGTTAAACCTTCCCTTTGCAAATGAGTTTGACATGATGAACCACTTCCTAATTGGCCAATTGCTCAGTGCCTCATTGCTGGGTCCTGCTGGTTTAACAAGTGTATGTTTTCCTTCACACACTCCAGTGTCTCACCACATCAGTGCTGATGGCTTTGAAGTGAGTCTTTACCCACACAGTATAGCTTCATATGCTTTGCTAAAGATGTCTACTGGGTCGTCATGCGTGGAAAGGTTTCATATGGCATGGCAAGTACAATTGATGGTTAACAGAAAGAAATTCCCTTAAACATGTACAATCTCACCACTCCATTAAGACTTTCAAAATCAGTGTTCTGTGTGTATTTAATTTGGATTCCCTCATGTATTCTCTCTTTTCTCTTTTGTCTCTTTCGCTCTACCTCCTACTATGTGTTAGCCTGATAATGCTGAAGGCTATAGTAGCTCTTAAACCATCAGAGACATTGGAGGAGAGGACTGGCGGTGTCGAGTCCCACCCTGCAGCATGTGGTTTGTAAGTTTCTGCCCCTCCCCACCTCCATCTTTTTCCCAATCAGATTAGTTTGTCTAATAGTGAGAGGAAAGGTTGTTGCCAGTGGGCCCTGCAGGCTTGGAAGAACAGGTGGCCAAGTGCTGAAATGGTTTCTCTGCATTGATCTGCAAGAACAATGTGGCGGTCTGCATCCATGTTTGACTCCTACATCACAAAAAATGTTAGTGCAGCTATATAAGATCAGAGTGTCCACAACTTCTGAGTAAAACTGTTATTTTTGACAAAATTCTTATTAAGTCAGTCATTACAAATTAATTGCAGTAGTGTCATTTATTTGGTAATCATCATACTGCAACAAGATAAATAATCTGTCCTGTTCCCTTACATCATGAGTACAGTTCAGCAATTGCCTGCATCTGTATTGTGAGATCTTTTAAATCTACCTGCAGACTGTTACTCAGATGGATTACCCAGTAACCTTTCCCGATGACCTCTGTAGGCTTTGTTCACCTGCAGGACCATGGGAATCTCCTCAGCCAAAATACCTCCTCCCCAGTACACCGAGAACGTGCCTCACCAGCCGCCTACCACCAAGACGGATTGTTTAGGGGTGCAGAATTAGTCAGGTCAGGGAATCCTTGGCCTCAGGCCTGGCTAATTACTTTCTAATGTGACGACGATTCTTTTGAAGAGCTGTTTTCTCGCTGACCAAATCCCTTTAAAAGCATCTTGGGGGTGCAAAGGGGACCGAGAGGGAGTGCGCTGTGGCAGGCCACACCAGGGCCAGAGGGGGGGCTCAGGTTACACCCTGCCTGCCGTGATGCATTGTTGGTGGGACGCCTAGGCTCCAGTGCTCCCCCTCCTCCTCCTAAACCACCACCACCACCTCCTCCTCCTCCTCTCAGCACTGTCCCTCCAAGAGAGGCTGCCGCAGAGCCTCACAGAAACTCTGACAGTCCAGAGGATGCACTCTGCACATGAAACCTTACACTCAACTAATGGTTACAAATGTGTTTTCAAAGAAATCCCAGGTCTCCCGAATAAACCATAGACACACTGCTGGATGAGCATATATGTACACACACACTCACTCAGTGCACACACATGGACACATTGACACACACTGTTGGGGACAATCTGTGCTGCTGAACTGTGTGATTTAAAAAAGACTGCATGAATGTTGAGATATGAGGTTCTTAGTTTTAGTGCTCTGCATGAATGGGCTAAAAGACCGCATTCATTGAACGCGCTCATGTTTTTGGTGAACGGTGAACTGAAGGTATCCCTTTGCAACTAATGAACGTCGACGTGAACGACGCTTACGCACAATGTTTTACTGCACCCGGCATGCTGGCATGGCTAACGCAACTGACAATTCACAGCTATGAATATTTGAAAGAGTTTTATGAACAAATCAGTACAGATTCCAATGGAAAAGATCTCACATTTTTATGCAAACTGTGCCCGCTGGGTCAGAAAAAACAAGCCCAAATGTCAGCCACATCGGCAATGAATCTGAAACGACACATTGAGCCGAGGCATCCGACCATTCTTGGGAAATATCTGCAAGTGAATGTTGAGGACAAGAAATCGTTAACAAAGATTAAGACTACGAACCAACAGCTGCAAAGTTCCACCACCCAAATCAAACTCCCACATTTTGTAAAGGACCAGTTAACAACAAGTAGACTATAATTTACAAGATTACGTTGCAGGAGATCTGGAGCCTTTCAGTTCAGAAATCAAAATTGGGAACTGAACATGAACTAGCTAATTTAAATCTGTGTGAACTGAACCTCGAGTTCTTGTGAAGTGTGATCTTGCTCAATGCTTATTTTCGTTCACTCCTGCGGAAGGCAAGTCAGAAAAACCAAACACTTCATATTTTAACTGATGTCAGGTCATTTGGTTTTTAGCACTATAACGGCAGAACATTAACAACTTATTACAATGATAACCAAACATGTCAGCAAGTCTTCTCTTCAGGGAATTGCCTTTGGAAATTGCAGGTGGCTTGTGGCTTTGACTGACGCATCACACAGATTTCAGCGACCTCTCGCTTTCTTTCTCTCATTCCCTCAAAGGGAATCTCTTCCCTTCCAGGGGAGTGATCCCTAATTAGCTGTCAGTTGATAGTGTGCTGCTTTCATTGTGCTCTCTGCTGCTGCCCTGCAGGCTATGTGGTCAGCAGTCAGCCTCAGACTGAAGTGACAGATCATCTCTCTATACACCCGACCACTGCAGCTGAAAGAGACCACTTGGTCCTCACAAAGAAATCCAAACTCTCCATATTACGAAGAACTCAATATCAGATCTCATAACAAACTGATCACTGACCCAACAAAGACAAGAGAATCACTTGAGAATCTGTCTGCGCTCTCACAAATAAATACATTAGCCAGTTATATGTTTGTCTCCCACCAATAGATGACTGATGACTGGATTTGGATCTGAATTATTTAGTGGCCCTTTGTGTTTGTCAGTTTGCTCAATGTAGGTGATTTTAATGGGGAAAAGATACTTCTTATATCATGTTCCGACATTCAGTGAAACTGACAAAAGCTTTTGCAAAATCACAATCACATTTTGCCATTTAAGTGCGAAAAATAACTACCCTTTCCTGTATTTCCCAATAAAAGCCGTATCTTCTAACTTCACAGGATATGGCAGACAGGTAATTCCTGATATAAAAGATATGATTTCTTCCTGTCTGTCTGTTAGTTTCACTGCAGGTCTCCTCCAGACAGTTCCAGTATCCACCCAGGCAGCAGAGGGACCTTGTTTGAAGGTCATGTCAGCACCGGGGCGTAAACGTTAGACCTTTTTGTGGTCAGGGTAAATGTACAAGGCCGCCCTGCGGGAGCACTCCTTCCCTCTCTTTAATCGGCGTATAACAGGCCCTTGTAGAGCCAAACTGTCTGCGACACATCAGCACTTAGAAATAAAAACCCCTCAGCCAACCCTGCGACGGCTGCGGTTGGAGTACGGCAGCTGGATCATTTCAGAGGGACAACACAGACGGGTCTGCTGGTTGAAGGGAAACGGGAAAGGGAAAATTCATTCCAAGACTGAGTACTTAGGTTTCATTTCTGTATTTCAAAATCTTCCAATTTGAGCATTTACATATTAAACATTTATCTATTTCTTTAGTCCACAAGATTTTTAAAAAGTCAGGTCTCCCATAATGATATTATCAAGATGAAAATTATGTAACTGCTCCAGTGACTCTGTTGACAGAGGGGCAGGTGTATTTTATGGTACTATTATTAGCACTGAAATTAATTAACCTAGTTTGTATGTGTGTTTCATGTGTTCAGTTGTTTGCAAATTAATGTTGAGGTTTGTCCCTAAATGACATTAGATACAGATTAAGACGTCTGGATTTAAGCTTTTGTCTTTATGATCTCTGTAAAATCATAATAATGTATTATTTAAGATTAAAGGGGCATTTTATGAATCTGTATATGTTTTTGTTGCTCTGTGATCTGGAAACCATATCCCCATAATTTCAAAACTGTTCCCTCAGCTAATCTCTGTTAATGGTCCAACACTCAGCTCTCCTAATATTAGCTGTGCACTCTGTAAATAAGACAGTCTACAAAGTAAATAAGACAAAACACAGAATATACAGCCATCTCTCTGTCAGTGAAACCAATAATTTGAAGGAGCCGAGAAAGCAAACTTAACAGTTCTAATGCTCCAGCCAAGAAACTTAATTTACCAATTTGCAGGAAGACAAGATGGCAGGAAACAAGCCAATTTGCCACGTGTGCAGCGCACAACAAACCCCCGGCCTTACTCCCCGGCCTCATGAGAGGTAATTATCCCTAAAAACGAATGCCATGCTGTATTAAGATGTAGCCGCATCAAAACGAGGGAGGCAGCCTCATTACAAGTAATTATGAGGGAATTAGAAACATCATTTAACTAAACGAGCAAATAATGTCCAGGATATTGAAGAAGCTGCCTGCACTTCTGCCGACCGCTGCAAGTCCCATTACAAAAATTGTGGGTCTTTAATAGAATAATGACATGCTTTATCTTCCCTGCCTCTCGCTGAGAGGGTCTTGGAGCAGAGGGAAGGGCTGAGGGAGCGAGGGGAGGATGTGAAAACAACTGTTGCAGAGCCCTCTGTCCTCAGTGTGGTCTCACTCTTGAGTGTGTAGCATAAGGCCTTCAAGATAATCCCCCTATTATCCTTACAAATACAAAATGGAGAGCAGAGAATTGTATCTCAGAGCCATTATTGTGTCAAAGGTAATGCTAATGGACTTATCTCTGGAGTAATAGCCGAGTTCTCTGCTGTAGCCTATAATAGTTTGATGCGTATTGGACAGCGAATGGCACTTCAGAACAGGCAGTTCAAGAAATGGTCGGTAGTTTAACAATGAAACATAATGCATTTTGCCATTAAAGTCCTAATCCACATTTTGGGTTAAATATTGTTCTTGGGGAGTTTAACTTGGAGATGGAAAGGCTTTCAATGAAATAACAGACCTGCTTGTGTTTGACCTTCAGGTATAAACACCTAAAAATATGTCAGTCATAAAATTATGAGTTTAAACAAATTGATTTTGAGACCGAAACTCATTCATCGCTTTCAATTAAACCAAATAACAAACTTAAAACCAATTTTAATTCAAAGCTGTGTTTTTATGTTTCTTTCAGGAACCATTTGCATCAGGATTTACACCTCAAATAATTTCCAAAGTTATGACTTTACCATATTTGACTTAACACATTTTATCCATATGCTGCATTGCCCATTTCCCTTTGCCTGGTGCAGTAGCATATTCCTCTCCTGTTAAGGAGAACGGGTAGGGGGATGGGGAGGAGGAGGGGGGACAAACACAATTTCCCTTCAGCTCCTTCATTTCCAGTTGATATAAAACAGAATCATGAAAAATCACTTCTGGTCCAAGCTCTCCTTTTTAACCATTAACCCATAAATACAGAAGCTGGTTAAAGCCAGCGGATGACAGGGCCTGCCTCAAAAACCTTGTTACGCTCCCCTCAAATTCATTTAGGGAGCAAACAGGTCTTGAGAGTTGTCTGGCTTAATGCATTGCGATCGCTTTTAAAACTCTTGTCTTGAGGCAGACCCGGGGCTCTGCATCTGCTCGTGGTGTTATACTTCATAACCTTCCACTCTAATATGAAGCCACACATACCCTCTTTAAATCAAATGGCTGTAAATACGCTGGAAGGTGGTTGAAAAGCCTGCATCCAAATACATGATGAAGGGATGGAATATGAAAAAGGAGTTCTTCAAATATTAGAAGAGAACATTATAAATAAAAAGTAATGTTGTCGCAGCCTGTTTAAATTTAATGGAGTCTCTATTAAGTTAGTTTTGATCTACATCATTTTATCTCAAGACGTAAAAGAGGTGATATCCGGAGGTTTTAGTATAATTCATTATGATCCTGTAAATATGCTCTAAAAACTATCCTGAGAATCAATTTGCCCGGTGCTCTCTGTCTTTGCCTCTCCCTCTCCGCACTGTGTGTAGCCCACAGTTTCCATTACTCCCATCATAAATTATACCACAGAGTGAATTACACTTGCTTTTCACCTTACCAGGCAGGTTTGATGAATCCTAAGGCACAACACATCATCTCAACAAATCTTCATCACCATGCCAGTCGCTGTCTCTTTGCAGTTTAAACCACTTCAAATCATTTTCATTGCCCTGCTATTAAAATTTGTAATTCACACCTGCCATTGCGGTGATACATAGTTACATCGAACCCCCTCCTCTCTACCCCCACCTATTCCTCTCTTTCACTTTCTCTCTGGCTCTTATTCTCTCCTTTGCTCGTCACTGCAGCTCCACACATCTCTCTTTCTCTCCCTGTCTTGTAAATCAAACAACCTCAGGTGACAGGTCATGCAGATTTCCCACAAGTCACTGGGGCGCAAACATCCATCCAAAAGAGCGGCGCATTGCCGTCACACCTGATGACATAATGACCACTTGGAAACTAATAAACAGCTTCATTCAACCAAAGCTATTGCTCCTTTTCATAAGTGTTACGGTCCCCCATCCCTCTCTCTATCTCTCTTTTCTCTCCCTCTCCTATCTGTCACAAATTCATCCTCCTGCACCTCACCTCTTCGCTGGTGCTGGAGTTACCCATAAATCACTGCTGTTGTCTAACGCTATCCATTTTCCCAGAAACACAGGGCGGCTGTTGCAGAAATTGGGTCAGGCATAATCTGCAGGGCAGCAGAGCCTGGCTAGTCATGATTCTGCTAGGTAATGTAGCCATTAGCACACAGTGAGAGATTGGTGGGATGGGTAGAAGGGGTTGGATGGGTGGTGGTGGGGGTCCCTTGTACATGATGTGACACCCAAGAAAAGCTGGCAAATGACACAATTTTATAGCTCCCCATCAACAACGGGACATTTCTGTGTGTGTGTGTGTGTGTGTGTGTGTGTGTGTTGGTGAACGACTAAGTGTGTGTGCTTCTGTTTAGTATTTGCGCGCATTGAAATGTTATGATGTAAATTCAACTTGTGAGCTGACTTAGTGTGCTGGACCTCTTGAAAATCTAAACTGGCTTCTGCATTAACGGGACATGCTGTGTATGTGGAGCCCAGTATTCAAAGTGTAACTGATACAGTGATTCATTAAGCAGATGGAGAAAAGAGAGCAGCTTCGATTAATGAGAGCCCTGAACTTTGACAATATGTCTCTTTATTATGTTTCCCCTTACAAGGCCTGACGCTGGGAGGCAGGCTTCAGATGAGAGAAGATCTGCCCTGAGGCGTGATTATCTTGTGATGGTATACATCTCTTCCCATCCCGCAAATATCTACTTCTTAGTTACCTCTGCATGTGTTACCTTTATAAGGCAGCTCGCTCAGGGCGTACATCTCTTGATTCACAGCACAGTGCTGTTCTCACTAACAGTGTTTACAAATTCCAAATCAATGTGCGAGTATGACTTTAAGATCTTTGCATGATGAAAACAGACTGCAGGGCTTGATGTTTAATTCTGCCTGTAAGGCTGATCTACTGAGGAATCAAACAAATATGGAAGCTAGTGTGAGTCTCGCAGAGGGCTAAATGCATGCATGTGTTCCTGCAAACAGTTTGTCTCTCCACAAGCTGAAATTTAAATGCACCTGTCGTGAATCTTAAAGCCTAATATTTGATGTAATAAGAGGTAAGAAGTGTGAGCTAGCAGCCATGTAAACTATTGTTTGAACAGGAATGTCATATATGTTAATGAGCACTAGTTTCTTCGAGGTTTTGTTCTCGCTTCAGTCGTGGTTAAAGTACAGGTGCTCTTAGTTTAAAGCACCTCTAATAAACTTTACTGCAGCTCTACAACAAAAAGTCATCATTAATTTCTGACTCATGATATTTGACATATAAAGATTACCACTCTGGATTATTCCTCTTTTTGTTTGTGTACTCTTTGCTCTTCAGGGAAGAAGAAGTTTGAACACAATGAGTAGAATTTAGCCTTATTTACAGCCGCTTGAAGTGTTTGCCTTCTGTGTCAAACATTAAACTGTGTCAGGATTTAAGTTTACAAATGTAAGTACACAAAAACAGTCAAATAAAAACAAGCAAGCCAAATTTTCACTGAAATAGAAAATTTATTGAATGAGAAGGTTATTATTGAAGGTCTAAATTACAATAGAAACAATGATATCTTTTCCTTAAGTGGAATAATTCTGTTTTGTCCTGCCAGGTGAAATAAAATGATGCTTTGTGATATATTTGACAAACCATTTATCAATAAAAAGTGTAAAAGCAGCTCTTGTGGAATCCATTTTTCTTGAATGTGATATGAATGCTAAACTCCATTATTTTATCACTTAGGGGAGGAGAGGGGGATTAAAATAAAAGTACAAAAATTATTAGAATTAATTATACACACGGTGTATTTTATACATTTAGGGAAGCTTGATTGCTTTCTTGTAAGACGCACATTTGCTGCATAATAAGAATTTCCTCAACAAATTAAGTGGTACAATTAATATACAGCGGTTATGTGGAGACATTTATGAGAATGTTGTTTTGTACTGCGTTTTTTTTTTCTTTTTTTTTTTCGAGGACTGCAGTGGTGAACATACAGCAGAGTCAATCAGTACTCAATCTTGTTGTACAGGTTGTATAAAGGTAACGCTGGCAGGTTGCTCCCCGGGTAATATAGGGGCGTCGGAAAGGCGATAGACCGGGGGACCGGGACGCGCAGTAAGGAGTTATCTCTGAAAACCAGCGGCATCCCCACTAGTGTCTGTGCAGAGGCGTGGGCCATATTGGCCGCCTCCAGTTCAGCTGATAGCTGCCGTTTCCATTTGTTCCTCCTGTTCTGAAACCACGTCTTGACCTGAGTCTCCGTCAACTGCAGGCTGGAGGCTAAGCAGGCCCGCTCCGAGCTGCTCAGGTACCGCTTCATGTCGAAGGTGGACTCCAGCTGGTACACCTGACTCCGGGAGAAAACCGTGCGCGTCTTCTTCTTGGCTGAGTTGCCCTGCTTGTCCGCGGCACCGTCTGTCTGTCTCTCCTCGGACAGCGGTGACATTTGATGGCACGGTCTGTCCCGCTCCTCCTTATAATCCTGCAGCAGAGGCTGTGGCAGGTGCGGCCGCCGCCCGAGCGCGTCGCTTCCAGACAGTAGTCCTTTAGCGGGACCTAAACGCGAGCAGGAGGAGAAGGAGGTGGTGAATATCACAACCGGAAAATGCATCTCTGCTGCTTAGCATGCCTTTTAAAAACAGGCGGCCGAGGTAAAAAATCCTTTCACGATTTTTCGACACACTCAGTTTGAGAGTTCGTCAAGTGTGAACTCTGACTCCTTAAATCGACTGCTGAAAGCAGGTGACTTTTTAAATAAACAATTCAGCATGAGTATGCCCGGTGTACAGTAAGCTATTAATTAAATCCCGCTCTATTTAACGCTCAATTGACGACGTGTAGTGCAGCCATTTCAGAAACATGTTTCATCAATTAGCAGGCTCAATTAAATTTGAAATGAGAGGAAAGACAGGGGGCTAATTATTCTACCTGCCACTATTCCACTGCTGCTGTGGTGATAGTCTGCACATGACAAACAAGTGGAAGTGGGTGAGCTGCGTGTGAGTGTTACAGTCACAAACACAAGCTGATGAAATGTGAGCTCAAGTGCAAACAAAACACCAAACTGGAGACCTGCTTATTAAAAAAAAAAATGTCACAAACTAGGACTATTTTCATATAACTTTATGGAGGAAAGAATGATCAGAAAAAAGTCTAAATATGTGCAAAAGATTTTATTTTAATTCTTATTTTGTACCACTTTGACAATTGGTTTTATTCCCTTTCTGCAATAAAGATTAATAACAATATAATAATAGCGGTAATAATAAAGAGTCCTCACCTAAACATGAGAAGTTGTGGGCTTGGTGCTGGGAGCATGGCTCGCTGTGACCCGTGTCGGAGCAGAAGCAGTCTGCTGAGTCCTCCCCGCCGCTGCACTCCTCCTCGGAGGATACGGACAGTGACCGCCTCCGCGGCGGCGGTGGCGGCGGCCCCTTGGAGAGCTCTTTGGTCCCGGAGCGTGGCGCATCGGACGGCGTGCCCAAAATAGACTGGATGGTGAAGCTGGAAATCGGGCCCGACGAGCACTTGCTCCCGCTGTCTTCTGCGCTACTCATTCTCGCTTCATAACAGTATTGAAGTATTGACTGAATCTGTCTGTCCCCTTGTATTCCGTTATTGGTTTCTACACGATTGGTGCGTAAAAATTACGAAAGCGGTTTTTGTCTCCTTTTTTCCCCCCCCTTGCCCGGTTAATTGTGGAGTTTTAACATTGAAGGAGTTGAAGGTGTTTTTTCTAGCGCTCGGGGAACATGAGTGTATTCCTGGTCCTCCTCCTCACGCTCTGGATCAGCGGCAGCAAGGTTGCGTTGCTTCATTTGCATGTAGGTAAGCTCCTCCTGGACCAATCGCAGCCTCCAACACAAGCCCGGAAATTTCAAACTCCTGTCAAGGCTTTGAGACGGGATGAGGAGAGCGAGAGAGTCGAAGAAGCAGCTCCTTTCTGCATCCACTTAATGTTTCAAACAAGTCTTTTTTTTATTTATTTATTTTTTTTTTCATGGGTTGTGGCGGACTAAAATAGTTTTAAGTAAATTAAAAGTTGGTCATGCATTTAAAATAAACACAGAATTCACATATGTCAAATCTTAAAATATTTTGAGTTTTTTTTTTTTTTTTTTTTTAAGAGTGTGTTTGGGTCTTAAATGCGCCTCATTTCTAAACACAAAGTAAAGGTAACATGCTTATAATTCTACATGCAACCCACAGAAGCAGGAAAAGGCTCAGTCAACTGAGGATGACCTCATTCAAGAACTGTCATGTCGCCTTTTTTCTCTTACCCTTTGCATGCTAAATTGGCCGGGGTGACGGGAACACGCATACAGCCTTAGAACCAATACGGAGGCCTAACTCATTTTTCCTGAAAATAATAAACTCATTCCGCGTCCATTATCTGCGATTAAGAATTAATTTGATCATTACTGAGCTAATCTGCCTCGTGATGACCGCGCGTGGAGTGGAGGCCGGCTAATTGATTGACTAATTGATTGGAGGTGGTGGGGGCTGAGGGCGTGCGCGCGCGCATGTGTGTGTGGGGTGTCGTGGGAGGGGGGCTTCCCACCACCGCCCTCCTCCCACCTTCATCACCCATGCTCTATGTGTGTGTGTGTGTGTGTGTGTGTGTGTGTGTGTGTGTGTGTGTGTGTGTGTGTGTGTGTGTGGTTGTGTCTGGCTGCGGGACAGCTGCGGGGCTTGAGCTGGCGGTTCGGGCACATTATCCCTCTTTTACTGCTTTGTAAGGGAGCCCCAGACACATTACAAATGGTCAGCTTTAATCATCATGTCAGCGCCCTTCCCGGTAGCCACACAACCGGCTTTCTGTGTTAAGACCGGGTGGAAAAGGCAGAAGACGGCGACGGACGCGGATGTTGTTGGAGCTGCTGCTGCTGCTGATGATGATGATGATGATGATGATGATGCTGGCAGCAGCTTCTGTCGTCACCATCATCATCATAGCAGCCAGACAGAAGCATCTGGATCCACGCGTAAATATCGTCAACCGGCAGCGGGGCCAGCAGCTGCTTAACGATCTTAACAAAACGCATACGCAGGGGAGGCTTTACTGAAGGGGGGCAAATATATGAGGGCAGTCAGGGCGGATGCTGGATTTATGGTGGTTACACATAAGGCGTGAAATCTGCAATGACAGTTAAATGGGTTTGTTTTATATGCCGCTCTTTTCAAACAAAGACCTTTGTCAGTGTGGCCGCCTTCATCACTTTCAGACGACTTTTGCAAAGTGAGATTAGTTCATCATAGAGATAGTGGACATAACAGGCTGCTATTGTGCTGCAGAGAATGAATTACGCACGCTGTTTTTATGTCAGAGCTGGCGTTTATGGGCCAGTCGTACAGGCCGAGCGGTGTAGCTCCTGCTATTAGTATGGAAATGTCCATCCCTTACCCATGTTTCTGCGTTTCGCCTTCATCTGGCGAGGCCCAAACAGCGAGGAGCGGGCCTAAGTTCATGCTCTATCACTATGATGGGTGGCGCACGGCCGCCCTACCGCAATAACAGAACAAGATCTTTAGCAGGAGAGAAAGGTCTGAGAAAGACAGATGAAGTTATGAGGCGCTTTGATCTGGGAATCAAGCTTCGATAAATATTAAACAAAGACCCTTTACACGTGTGTATTATGATATATGGCGTGTCCAACTCTAGAATAAGGAAATTACCAGAGAAAATGATATCAATAAATTTTCTAAGTATAAACGTTGATTATGTTTCGATTTTCATTCAAGAAAGCGGGGCCTGCTCTTTTTTCAGGAGGCGTTTGTGTGTGAGAGAGAGCGTGTGTGTGTGTGTGTGTG
>JBBMOE010000038.1:128964-158672 GCA_037975065.1 Chaetodon trifasciatus
ATGCATGTTTGAACCACTTTTCAGTCATGCTGGCCTATTTCTGATTTTTGGGGGGAGATTTTAGACTATATTTAAAAATCTAAAATCATCACCATAATCTATGTATTTAAAAAAAAATAGTTTTGAAAGCCTATTAGGCCTGAAGCCCGTATTTAAAGCTTGCATTGATTATCTGAGGCCTAAATGTGATGCTTTTATATAGTGAGAAAAAAACAGATTACACTGAATAAAAAATTAGTATACAAATAAATGCATGTGTTTGCGTGTGAACAAGCCAGCCAGCTAACAGCTAACACTCCCACTACCATGCAAACACATGAAATAACAGTAATACCGACTGAAATTGTGCAGAATCACGTGATTTGTTATCAATAAAACGCATCATTTCTTGTGCAGAATAGTTGAAACTGTCATTCTAACTCGACAATGCAAAATTAAAAGTAACTATGGATGCCAGCTCAATGATCGTCAATTAGTCTCTAAATTTTTGCGTCTCAGACCCTCAGACATAATGTGAAACAGGCCTGAGATCAGGCTGCAGCCACTCAACGTGTCACCAACGGGCGATTAGATTCATATTTCTAATTCATTGATTTTCAGCGAGGGCCACTTCCGCAAAGTCTGCGGGTCGCACAGTCATTTATTCCCCCCTAATCGATTTTGTTAATTCATCCCTCAGATTGCACTCTTTGTAAATGTGCTATGTATATTCGCTCATTGATATTAATTGACTTGTTAAAAAAAAAAAAAAGAAGAAAAAAAAAGTGCACTGGTTGGAGGCTGATGGAGAAGAACGGGGAGGCAGCGCCCTCTGTGGGTCATGAGGAGGAAATGCAAGTGTGTGCACTGTGGGGAGAGTGCGCGGGAGCTTGTATTAATGACGTTGTGGGGACAAAAAAAATCGCACGACACTGCAATTTTGGGACCAAAAGCAGGCCTCCAAAAGGCAAACCACTGAATTTCAGGGTAAAGGGTCTGGTTTTGGTTAAGGTTAGCCATGATTTGTATTAGAATAAGTCTCCAGAAATGAATGCGAGTCAATGTGTGAGACCAAGACAGTGAAAAGACAGTTCTCCTCTAAGTAAAGCATATTTGTCCTTTAAAACATTTTGATCACATGTGTGACCGAACTGGTTTCAGCTACGAGTCATCATCATCTTCATTATCATCATCCTCATCAACTGTTCCCTGAAGACATTCATTAGCCATGTGATATGCAGCCATAATAAAGGGTGTCAGTTACAAGGTAAAGGCTGCACTGGGTGCCACGGTGCTTCATTCCCCCTCCTCAGCTGTAGAGTTCTTACATGCACCGCCATGTTCGTGTAATTAACACGTGTTATTCATTTAGTGAGCTGCTCATGTGGAGATATCCCGTTACTGTGATGTGATTACCGCCTCTCCTTACGTGGTCATCGTCACAGGTACTCGGCACCCTCGGACTGAGGTGTGAAATGTTTGTATTTGGTTGGGAGCCTCTATTAGTACAGAATGTAAAGAATTCACATTATTCCAACATGCATCTGCCAGGATTTGTGAGATTTCTGGGATAACAAGGTCTGAAGCCTCTCAGAAATCCTAACTGATTGGAATTTCACCCTTTTTTTGTGTCATATTTATGCTGTTGATATGCAGAGAAGAAGCTGCTACTAATCAGTGTGGACAGTGTGCATGGATCAATGAACTTAGAAAGTATTTATTATTACTGATATTTGTAAGAGCTTGACCCCCTGAAGTAAATTAGGGAAGTCCGGATTCACTCAGATGTCTGATACCTTTTCAGTGCACACTAAGGCTAAACATGAGTATTTATTTAATAATGTTAACAGTACTGAAATCATAGAAAACTCCAGCACAATATACGTACACACGATATCATTAGTCTCCTCTTTGTATTATTATTTTAATCCTTGGATAATCCTTGCACGTGTCACATTGGCCTGATTCCAAGCTTGTGTTTTTGTAATAGTTGAATAGAGACTGTTTAAGAGCCCAGTAATATTTACGCCACTTTACTACAAAGCTTTACTACTATGGCAATCCAATGTGCTTACTGTACCTGAGGATAAAAAGAACACAGCAGATGCAAACCCCGAAAATGAACTGTACAACCTAAGATCCTGCAGTCTGTAGTGTAAAAAATGCAGTTCATATTATGCATTGATTACAAACATGCAGTAGACACTGCCCTGAGGCCATATAGGCCTTCTGAACGTTCCATAAGTCTATTTTTGTTGCTCCTCGGGTAGGTTACTATGACTTTCATATTATTTATTTCAAAGCGCCCAAATATTGATTATTTCACAAGGAAAAATGACAAATGGCAGGAGGGAATGACACGGTCAGCAGGTTCTATTAGAGAAATGATAGTGTTGCTCGTGGTTTGTTAAAAGGTCCAGTTTAGATACTTTATAGGTTTACATCCATCATCGTCTAATGACCTATTTGATGAAAAACACGCGCTCTGGTGACAACGGCCCTGTGCAGCCAACTTCGCTTTGTAATTGCTCCCATATTAAATATAGATTTTTGTTTTGATATCTTGTGAGAATTCCTTTCTGTGGGTCAAAATTGTGATAAAAGACACGGATGCAACAGCTCGGAGGGGGAAGACTGGAAGGAAAATGGGAAAAATAGGTGGGTATGAGATGTTGATGGTGGGACTGTGAGTTTGGGATTTTGAGTTCTGAGCAGCGGTGGAGGAAGAACTCAGATCCTCTACTGAAGTAAAAGAAGCAATACTGCAATATGAAAATAATCACTTAAATGTAAGCATTATTGGCAAAATGTGTAAAGGATTTGTAATGTAAAAAATGGCCTTGTGAGCAAAACCATACCAGTATTGTGATATTATTATATGGGAGTATTATTTCTGATGCAGTCATGGTGAAGTGGCATTTTACTGTCAAGGTGGAGCTAATTTTAACATTTCAAACTCTTTTGTAGTTCATAGATTTGCATCATGTTTTATGAATTGATGACATTTTTTATGTGGTGGAAGAAGTATTCAGATCCTTTACCACACTAAAAATACTCCATTACAAGGGAAGTCCTGCACTTAAAATGATACTTATAAACATGTTTTATTAGAGAAATGTGCTTAAAGTATCAAAAGTAAAAGTAATCAATACATAACAATGGTCCCTGTGGGTATTATATATGATATATCAGTAGATTATTACTGCTCATGCATAGAGTAAGAGGCATTAAGATGAATTTTAACCATTTGATTTACAGTTAGCAGTCATTTCACCAATAACAGTACATGGTATTAAAAAAAAATCCAGATGTCTTGTATGTAACAGAGTAAAAAGTGCAATATTTGCCTGGCATGAAATGGAAATGTTGAAATTGTACTTAAGCGCTGTATTGGTTCAAGAATCAGTGAAACTAAAGAAAACACAGTTTAAGCCTATGTTAGCAGTAATATTGATGACATTCTGCTGTATCAGGAGCCTCTGTTATGACAGACTTAACACAATGTCATACAGAGATTAACTCAAACTGACCCTGGCTCAGGTAAACATGGATGTCAGCTGATGAAACGCTATCTATGCACATAAGCTTTCGTAACATATTGTTCTTATCTGGTATGAGGAATTAAAACAGTCTGCAGAGAATCCTGTCAGACAACACGATCTTGGCGTCAAACTGCATCCACACAGGCAGCAGCACATATCAGTGTAACCTGTCCGCCCTGTGTCCTTCTTCCACTTTCAACTGGACACTCCTGTTGGGACGAGCCATTAAACCAATGAAGGCCACACAGAGATTGCTTAGATTTAAGTATTGCTTTTAACTTGAAAGGGAATTGGTGGCCCTCCACTGACCCGGCAAGCTTTAATTGGGATTGTGCAAGTATTGATTGTAAGTGGCCAGGCGAATCTTGAATTACAGCCTGATTAGCTTTTACTTGGCTCTTCGCACCGGCCAGTCGAAGGAGCTCAATGTCATCCAGGTTGGAACACTTCAGAGTCCACTTGACTAGAGGGAGTCTTGTTACTTCCTCTGTACACAGGAAACAACATGTATTTAGGGAGGGGATTGACAGTTCTTCTGGCAAATGTACTTTAGTCACAGGAGGTTGTAATATTCCCTTAGATCACTCTGTTTTGGAAATAATTTGAAAATATGTCACTTAGCATGTCCCTTATGATGTGGGCACACAGAGGGTGTATTCTCCTTTTTTATCTCTCCTGCTCTCATTTTATCCACATTTTATCACCCCTTCTCTTCCTTTATTGTTTCTCAGCAGAGATGATGACCTCTGTAAGGTCTGGATGGAAACAGTCATAGGAGCGATGTAGCCCTTTTTCTCTATTATGAGCGGCTTCGTCCGAGCCCTGGAGGCACCCAGCCTCAATATCCACCCTCTGTACCTCCAGAAACTCTGCCCTCGGATCGTCAGCTTTTACCCAGCCTGCCTGTCTGTGTCATTACAACTCGATAATCTGGAGAGGGCAACAGAAAAGTTCTCATCAGTGTCAGCCTGAGATATAGATATGGGCCGGGTAACAAATGGCCAAATGCACAGGCAGCAGAGCAGACCATCAATAAAGCAATTTCTTGTGTCATAACAGCCGCGCTTTTCCTAAAGCCAACCTTTCAAAACTTTTCCCTCTGCAAATCGCTGCAGCCCCACCATTAGAGTCCTGCCTTGTGAATTTAATGGATTCCGTACAAACAATATTCCACCATAATGGAAAAGGTTGAAGTCACTGAAGACAGATGAAGTCATAAACACGTATAATTGAGAATCAAAGACCGATAAATTTTAAACTGCTATCCATTTTCTCTTTTTAGATGATGATCTATGTCAGCGTGGCTGCAGGAAAATGGAAGAGATTATGGGGGAAAATTATAACAATAAATTTTCTAAACATACACCTTGATTATGCTTCGATTTTTTGGAGGGGTAGAGGGCGAGGGAGGGGGTTAGAAAGAAGGCTGGGATCGCTGAAAGCTTGCTGGCTAAATGGCACCATAAAATAGGTTCCCTGCTCTTTTGCCTGCAGAGCGTAGGCATGCCTCGAGGTGTGATTTCCCCCCCTCTAAATGGGGGAAATGAATTGTGTAATTTATTGCAAACGTGCACACAGTGAGATTAGATCAGCATATCCCATCAAAGGAACAACAATCAATCAGCCTCTAGTTAACAGCTTGAAACACATAAACCAGGGCACCTAATGGCTTTCCAATTTAACAGATTGATAGACTTATCCGGTCCTAAGGGATGAATTAAGAAAACCGGGTACTTTCACACAGGCACTGGCACTTTTGACAGGACCTTTTCCCCCCTCTAGCTTACTTACCATCTTTACTCCTGAATATAGAGATAAGGTTAACCTGAAAATAAAGAGAAAGTCAGTTTTCCCTCTTTCCTTTTTTTTTCTTTCTGTTTGAGAAAGCACTCCAGAGCTGATTTGTTATTCAGATGAGGCGGGAGTGGAAGTGTGTCAGATGTGGAGAATGGGCTCATTTTAATGACCTGATTATCGCGGGTCATTTGGAACTGTGAAATCAAGGGAGCTATTCAAAGCCACTTAACAATATCTAAATGTGACCCGGGCGACCCATTCAACCAAGGATGTCGGCTTAAAACAGGAACTTGTTTGTTTCATATCTTATTACCCACATCATTGACTCATGTCAACTCATCAGTGGAAAAAATATTAAAGAAATAGTTTTAAATTTGGGTAAATACAGTATTCTCATTCTTCTTCTGCTCTCAAGCTTGATCAGGGGCGTTAGCATTAAAACCGCTTTTTCGGCGGTCCGACAACACTGATGCATCACAAAACGGAGAGGAAACAGACGTTTAAAATCAGCGCCTGTAATCTGCCGTTTCTCCAGTAGTCTCCATTTTCCAAACGCTTCCCCCAGAGACAAAGGATATGGTGTCACTTCCTGCAATTCATCACGTGAGCTACACAAGGCGCAGGATTGGCTGGCTTGCTGCCCTGGTTTAGGAGATGTTGCCACAACGCGTCGCGTGCATCATAACATAGACTCAGTTATTGATGACGAATTTAGTTGCCAACTGTGTTTATAATTGATTATAATTTATTATAAAAAATAGACACTCCAATGACATTACAGGGGCTCTATGCAAAAGTACATGTGGAATGCGAGCGTCAACCAGGCGACACCCAATCACGCTCATTTTAATGCCTGCAGAAACACAAGCGCAGAGTTGTTTACTACTCCTCAACAGGAGTCGGGATGGCTTCCAGCACAGCTACAGGACTGTAATCCCAATCCATCTGGCTGTTCAGGCTTCATTGTTGTTTTAAAACAGTTCTAACAACAGTGACTGTCAGGCAAAAGATAAGAAAAAAGGCTGCAAACGAAGCTTTTCTGTACAGGGGAAACACACTAACTTAAATTAACCAAACAGAACAAAACACTAAAGGTACAACTGAAAGCTGACGCAATCGCTTTGCTTAAAAAACAAGCGAAAGAACTACATCAGTGACAAATCTTTGCACTGAAATGAACGAACAAATGGTTTGAATCACCGAACTGATTTGAAATTTCAACAGCGGGCACCAGCCTCAAAGAAACACATTCGAATAAGGTTAACTGGCTGTACTGTCCTCTAAAGAGCTTGGCTTCAAACCCAGAGCCTTGACCCAGAGAACAAGTGTAATGCACACTCAGTGTCACCATATTATCTTGTCTACATCCACAGAGACAGCTGATCTCTCTGTGTCACTGCATAATTGAGGAGCTGTTGGTATCAAGGATGTGGCCCTGAGAGGGATGAGAAAGTGTCACCCTAGACCTCCAGCAAGCACACTAGAGGAACCGACTCGAGTGAGACCAGAACCACAGACGGTGTGCATCCACAGTCCAGAGACAGCAGATAATCTCCCCCCAGCTTTGATCTCTCAGACAGCCTCTGAAACCAGTGGCCCAGAACAGGTACATGTGACTGATGTGTGCTCCACTGTAATGTGACAGAACTATACCTTAAAGAGGAACCAGATCTTCTAGTCAGAATCCAGCATGTGAGGGGCTGCCGTCAATTCTGTCTCACCTCAGACACTTCAGGAAATGGATTGAGATTCAGCTGATGGGTTGGGAACGAGCCAAAATTGATTACTGATGGATCAATAGATTGGCTAACAAATAAAAGCCCATTACTAACCAATCAAAACTAATAGCACCTTAGCTGCCTCTTTGTTTCTGCTTTTCCATCAGCTTAGGAGTAAACCTGCAGCTATCTGACGCGTGGGGTGATGAATGCTCCAAAACTGAAGAGGACAACAAAAGAAACACACACACAAAACAGGAAAAAGAGTATTAAACCCAACAAGAGTCCCACTCTCAAGGTCAGAGAACAAAAATTACATTTCCCCACTTGACAGTAATACTCGTATCCTCGCTGTGGACACAACTCCGCTGACCCTCTTGTTTGGTCTGTGAGTATAACTGTCGTGACGGACAGTAATTGGTGTTTGTTTACTCTCTTTTCTCCCTCTCTTGTGTCATGGGGTGGTAAAGAGTGCTATTACTGTCGGCTGATTAGTATGGCTTCTCTGCCTCTTCCAGCAGCTGTCAGGACTGCCTAATGAGAGGAAATTTGAGGAGAGAGGCCTGCACACACACACACACACACACACACACACACATGCACAAAGACAGACACACATGTACAGTACATGAATTACTTACACAGAGTGAATGGGAGAGACAAAGAGACACCCCTGTCTTTTGGTACAAAACCAACTTTGTTGCAGCAATTTGGGGAAAACCGTTCCTGTTTCAGCATGATAACACCTCCATGCTTTAAGAAAGGTCCTGAAATGAATGCTTTTCAGAGTTTGGTGTGGTGGACTGGCCTGCACAGGGTCCTGACCTCAACCCCATCCAGCACCTTTAGGATGAACTGGAACAGCAAAACAGACTTTACAGTCCAATATGAGTGTAAAGCCTTTCTCTGTCAGTGAATGGGAGCAAATCCCTGCAGCCACGTCCGAATATCTTGTGGAAAAACTTCCCAGAAGAGTGAAGGCTGTTACAGCTGCAGATTAATGCCCAAGCTTTAGGAATGAGATGTTAAGCAATCACATATGGGTGTAATGTTCAGGGCTTGTATTGATCAAACGCCTTTGAATTACACTTAGTTATTCTTTGCTGACTGTGAGGGACAAGACAAAGTTTTCATGCAATGTTCTCCTCCTTACAGGGAAGTCACATGATTGGTATGCATAGTGCAGGACCAGACTGAACCTACGTCTGTCCCAGCGTCCATTCTTGAAAAACAAAAATCCTTACATGTTCTGTACACTCAGTCCAGAACACGTCTCAAACTATGTTTACTTACATCTGCTTCTGCACTGCACCCATGTTGGATTTAGTAAAGGATTTCTATTTGTATCTTTCACTGATGACCAAAACTTCTCTTCTTAGCAAGTAGATGAATAAGGCCTCTGGTGTTTGAGTTTGGCCATATAGAGCCAGAAAAAATATGAATATACACATACATTTGAATACTTTATATGTACAGTATGTAACCCAGGATCTGCATCAAATACTTCCAAAACATGAAATTAAATAAAAAATAATCAGTCACGTAATAATTTTCCCTTTATTTAAGGGAAAATGGGAAACACACCAGTAATACATCAAGCATTCACACCAACCCTTGACAACTCTATCTTCCTCACATCTTAATGCACCCCAAAGTCCTCGGGGCAGCCAGGAAAATTAACCATTTAATAGCAATAAATAACAGATTCTGACTCAAGGGGACTTCAAATCAGCCTCTCTCTCTCTCTCTCTCTCACACACACACACACACACACACACACACACACACACACACACACTTACACACAGAGAGAAAGAGAGAGAGAGAGAGAGAGAGAGAGAGTAGCCTCACATAGCTGTATTAACACTAAAAGGGCCAATCAAATGTTTTCCAACTAAGACAGCAGCCCAAGTACAAATCTGAGGTACTTGTACTTTACTTGAGTATTCCTATTTCATGTCCAGCGCATTTATTTCACAACTTTACTTGATTAAGCTTTGAGATACAAAAATATGATGAGCTATGGATTGAACTACGCAAACATTATAGAAAATAGACCAACTACAGCAGTAAAATGCTTCTTACACAGTGAGGCATCAGTAAAAACAATTAGTATGATTCTCACAGGGGCTATTTAATTTAACAGAGTATTTTTATATATAGATCTAAGTCCACTGGTTACCGTTATAACACAACTAAGATGATTTTGTGTGTTTTGTTTCGTTTTTTGGGACAAAAAAACCACACAGCACTGTTATATGTTGGCATTCATCCTTCCTGTCAATAGCATTCCCATTAATGGCTCTTACTTTCCATGTCTCTCTGCTTTTCGCTCTCTGACGGTGTACACTGTTAGAGGCCCTTGTATTAGTCAAAATGGAGCATTGATTATTTGTAAAAACATAAGTGCAAATCAAATCAACATTGTACATGGACAGATGAGAGCTGCCTACCTGTGCACACGCAGGAAAAGGGGGCAGTTATTGACCAATTGATCTGATGTGAAGGGGGGCATTCTTTCTCCTGCAGTGCAAAGACCTTGACTGTAAGGCTAGCAATCACTCCACCACCTTACCTCCAACTACAACTACCTCTAACACCCAACTGTGTCCTCAATCTCCTCTCCAACAGGCCCAGGTATGCAACTTTTCCGTCAGCACCGTTGTGTATTTGGCTTTCTATTTCACTTTAATAGGGGAGAAATTGGCAACATATTCTTTTTACAGCCCCCTGGCACCATTAGAAAGCCTGCTGTCATTTGGATTATTTATGAAAAACTATTTCATGCTTACTTACATTTGCCGCTTATTTTCCCCCAGTGTGACCTGCAGCAGATTTAGTTCCATTTCCAAAGCCTTAAAGCCAATTCTTTATGTCGGCAGGTCAGCCTTCTCGATTGAGTCAAGATTGAAATACCTGTGTGTAGTGGGAAAGGTATGGCAAGAGGAAACCAATGATCTTTTATTGTGTAGAGGGCTGTGGTAAAGAGAAAAGGAAGGGGGATGCTGAAAGAGGAGAAACGATGAAGGGGCGAGGGCAGGGGAAAGGGGGTGATTTTAAGGTGGATGCAGAAATAAGAGGCAATGCAAAGGCAGCAACAAAAGTTGAGGAATGAATGGACCACAAACATCCAGCTGCTCGGGAGCAGAAAAGACAACAAAGACCAGCCAAGAACTGAGTCAGCAAATTGGCATAGAAAGTAAATACAGAAAAGACATAAAAAGAAAGTGGTCTTAAATCTGCAAGATTTTATATTTCATCCAAAAACATGTCACATGCCACTGCCTGCGAGGTGTTTTACAAGGGCTACAATGATAAACTTTGCTGAGGGTTTTGTTTTGGATTTTTTTCCCCTCCGTGTTTCCAGAATCTATACTCATATTCTTGTCTGTACAAGAAAATTGGCAATCTTTGTCTTTCAACATATCAAATAAATCAAAATAAACTTCTCCACTAAGCAGCTCGACAGGCCAGGACAAAGCAGTCACACTCATGCATCTATACTCATAATCCCATACTGTATGAGATGGGGACTTTCACTCCCCATTGCACACACACACACACACGCACACACGCACACACACACACACACACACACACACACTTTTGATCTGGGTTTGGCCTGGGCTTTATACAGTGACCCTAATAAACTGCGGCGTGGCCGGGCATGTTTGTCACTGTCACAGGTAAATGATGTAATTAATGACTGTGTAGCGGAGTGGATGGGAGCCGGGGTGTTAGCTTTTAAACACCTCTCCAGCTGACTGGGTTTGGGGAGGCCCAGCTGGACACAGGCAGCGGATCGATACGGGGTCAGGGGTCAGTCAACCCTCCCATTATGGCCGAGGTAGCTCCCATCATCGTCTGGCTAACGATGCCTGCAGGAGGGCCAGAGATGGAGCCGCTGCTGGGAGTTGAAGCAGCTCCTGGAGCATCAGACTGAGGCTGGTGTGGTTTCTGGGGTTGAAGCTTGAAACCATTCATGTAAATGTCTGCATGAGCATATGATGGAGTGTCCAACCAGCTTTACCGTGGTTGGAGACTCAGATCTCCAGCTCACAGAACAACAGTGCAGAGCTGAATACGACTGCATAATGCGACAGTGTGTTGCTGCCTGTTATCATTTATAAACTGCATCATTTCACAAAGATTTCTGCCATCGAACTAAAATAACCCAACATAAAAACTCAGCTGTATCTGCAGAGCTGGCCTCTGGCTAATCTAGTGACTCACTACAAAAGACAAAGAGAACAGCAGGGGAGCGTGGGAAATTGTTCCTGGTCACAGTGGTTTAATTAGTAATTGTGTCTATTGATAGAGAGCTTCTCTGCTGTCCAGATGTCATTTCTATGAATTTCAACTTTAAAATAAACTGGATAGAAAAATGAAGTCAGTCTCTCTCTCACCACAGTTCTTCACTTTTTGTTGAACAACATGCTGAAATTACCATTAAATTGGCAAATTTCACAAACAATGGCTATATCTTATTGAAATGTTATGATTTCTTTGTCAATGTACAAGCACTGTATCTCCAAAAATAATTTAATAGTGTAATAGATGTAATTCCCAAGAGTGTTATGTGTTATTTGTGACACTGAATCACCCTCTCGACCTTTTTTTCTTTGCCTTTTCTCTTAAATGACGCCTCAGTAAGTAAAGCTTTTTTCCTGTCAAATTCTGCACTGTCTTTGGCAGGATTTGTCTCAGATATTCAACGGAAAAACAGTTTGCGCTGCCATTAAATAATCATAAGAAAATGCAGAGAGGTTTGTTCAAACCTCTAGTTGACTGCTGCTCTTTGTGGAGGTTTTAATGCTGCTTGCTGTTGCAGTTGTTTAGAAATTGTCTTAATTTATAATGCTTTTTCCTGGTAAGACTTCTCCTCATTTACTTCTTGTAAATGCATTATTTTTATGACTGCAGAAATGAGCTGTTGAGTTTTCTGATGTCTGTAAATGGAAACCCAGCTTCTCCTTTCATAACTGATTTAAATTTCTATTTCCGAGACACTGTGACTGTGAATGAAATGAGCTGTTTTTTCTCTCCTTTATGAAGACATTTTGTTTTTATTCCTCTGTATCGACGGTGTGCCTGTATAATTCATGGTTTATTTACACCAAAAGAAATGAAAATTTTAAAGAATTTAGGAGTCTGTCCTCAAAGAGCCAAAACCTCATTAATCTAAAACCTCCCTCACATTAGCGACACTATCCATTTCAGACCCCTCCTTACTCAGACTCAATATCCATTCCAGCAGATCCATACAAAGATCAAAACTCAACAGCTAATTCTGAGTGTGCTTCTCATTTCTGGGAGCTTTGAGTTTTTTTGTTTGTTTTTTTTATCCTGTAGGCGGCCTGAAGAATACTGTGGCCGGTTTTGTTCTTGATTTTGATACGTTATTATTATTACAGCAGAGGAGCATGGGAAATCATTCCTGGACAGATTGGATTTGATCAATATCCTCAAAGGGCAGACGCCTAATCTAAAACTTCTTTCACATTAGCAGAACTGTCCAAATCGGAGCCCGTTTTACTCCGACTCAAGAGCCACTTCGGCTGATCCATATAGACATCAAATCTCAACAGCTAATTTACAGTGCGGTTCAGTTTTTAATGTTGTGAGCTCCCAGAGGAATACTGGGACCAGTTCTGTTCATGATATTGATACATTATTAATATTATAGCAGGGGAGCAAATCGTTCCAGGCCAGATTGGGTTTGATCAATACCCTCAAAGGGCAGAAGCCTCATTAATCTAAAACTTCCTTCGCATTAGCGGGACTGTCCAATTCAGAGCACTCTTTACTCCAGCGGATCCATACAGAGATCAAAACTCAACAGCTAATTGAGAGTGCGCTGGAGGTTTTAACGCTGTGAGCTGAACAAAACTGGTTTTCCTCCCTATGAATGAAAAGCACCGTTAAGTTTAGTCCGCACCTTCTGCAAGATCTTCATGAACATAAAAGGGGTGCAGAGTGTTTTATTACCTTTAGAGGTCTGTTACTATGCAGTTGCAATTCACAAGACTTTGTTTCTTTTTCCTTCATTAAACTGGAAATATTTGTTTCCTAATAAGGCGCGTTTATTACCTCTGCCAGGCGTAAGGGGATCATGCATTTGGTTCCCATAAGTGAAATATTTATTGTGCATATTTATGACTGTATACTGAAGGACCTCTTGTGTTTGAGGTGATTCACAATTTTTGAAAAGTCTACCTTATTGACTGCTCTGTTTTAATACTGCAATTTATTGCTCCTTACTCCTCACAGGGCCAAGGTAGAGCGGCCGTCCACCAATCAAGAGGTCAGTGGTTCGATCCCTGGTCTCGGCAGTCCACATGCCGAAGTATCCTTGAGCAAGATACTGAACCCCAAAACTGCCCCCGATGCTGTGCCATCAGTGTGTGAATTCATGTACGTCACTTTGGATAAATGCATATGCCAAATGACTAATTGTAATTGTAATGGTCTTAATTGGCCACTAGGAGGCGCAAGTGATCAACCACTGCTTCGTGCACATACCCCCGGACACACATAGCGGAGATCGGCACTCTACTGAGTGCACAATCTGACATCGATTAATGCTGGTCCAGAACCATTAATGCAACTGACTAAACATGTTTTTGTGATGTCTTAGCTTTGCACTGTGGGGAAAAAGATCAGAAAAATATGCACATATATGACATTAACAAACAACAACAACAACAACAACAAGGCGATTTCCAATAAACCTTACCGAGTGCACTCTTCTGGTTTGAGGCACCTTTCAACAACCAGGCAATTCAAACTCTGCATAAGATATTAAAAGGCATTCAGACAAGATAAAGAAAGTCAGGCCAATGAAAAGGTCCATAAATATGTCTCTGAAATAATAAAACAAAACAGAAGATAAAAATAAGCTAAAATGAAATTAAGCTTTACTGACTTATTCAGGGATTTACTTTTCATTGATCATATTTTAGGTGACTTCTGACAAAATTAAGAGATTTAAAAAAAAAAAAAAAAAGATTAGTCAATAATAATCAATGAATTAATTAGCTGATGAACAGAACATTATTATTTAGAATTCTAGTTTTCTTTTTTCAAGAAATCTGTCAAACTTTACTGCATGTCTTATGATAGTGTAGTTAATGCACATTTTTCACCATTTTTGGACATTTCATAGACTGATTGATCAGTAAATCAAGAAACTAAATGGCAGACTAATTGATACAAATAATTGTTGGGTGTATGCTGAAGAAAATCTTTGTTTTGTTGATGATGGGATGATGGGCATGGTCAGTACTAAATGTGAGCTGTGTGGGAGACACGCTGAGAGTTGATTCTCTACCTGTGACCCATTGGTGTTTGAAGATGTGCCAGTGGATGCACTATATTATCTGACTATGGACAGGCTAATCAATTACCAGCCTTCTCGTGGTGCGAGTGAAATACTCGTATTAGGGCAACTGTGCGTTCAGAGGCATCATTCAGGACAATGAGCTATAGCCACAGAGTGACAAGCTAGAAAAATGTCCCCACTTTTCAGGCTGTACAAATGACGTTTGGCCACGATAACTCACAACTGGACACTTCATTTCAAGTCGGGAGCTCACTGGCCAGTCAAAAGCTATTATACCATCTTCTTTATTTGTGGCCCATGGTTTTGGTAGCGGGACCATCAAATAAATACTGCTAAAATGCCACTTCAGTCAAAAATATTGGCCAATTCTTTCTCTGCCGTGACTGGGTCCGGATGGCAACCTGTTTCTGATGGTATAAACCTTTAAGAGTCAGGTGGTCGGGCAGCTGGCATCCATCAGGCCCAACAGGACCATGAGGTAGTGTTGGATATATATGCAAGTGGGTAAGAGTGACCAAAGCTGCTGATCCCTTGGAGCCTTTCTCAAAGCATAATAGTCAAATGAATTGATTACCAATTTATCACTGGGGGAATTGCTTGCTTAGAGGAATAATCACTCACCGATAAAGAAGAAATGGCTATGAATACATTTCAAGGATGACAATCTTCGAGGAGTAATAGTATAATTTGTCACTTGTGACAGTCTATTTGATCGTTCTCGATATTTCAGCCTGGTGGGAATATAGGACAGAATCACGCCTGGTTGTCAGAGCCGGGCTGAGGTGTGTGTGAATTTGTCGAGTGGTGCTTTAATACGGTAATAAGATAGTAAGAAGAACACTTAGACTTCCTAAGGTGACAGCAGCTTTATCGCGCATCGCCTCATAAAGTCCCATCATATCTGTTTGCCACTATCGTCAAATGGCTGTTTAGCGGGCCTCTGTGTGTCCGTGTGTGGGTGTGCGAAAGCGAGAGAGAATGAGTGAACAACCTGTGTTTGTGTGCTGAGGGTGATGACATGAGAGCAGGAGAAGATCAGCATGAAAAGTGATCTGATCCTAGCCGAGGGCAGGAGAATACGGCGAGGGCCACAAAGATTTTGAGCTTTTTATAAGAAAAATAAGCCCATCCTCCCACGCTGAAGTGAATCATTTCTCTTTTCGCTCCTGTTCCCTCCTGAAGCTCAGGCAGCTGTGGTCAAACTTAGGTCAATAAAATGTCTGTCTGTCCATTGAGTTGCCACATCTATCAAAAGATGAAAGTTTGTCTTTAAAGGAGAGATAGAATTCACTGGGGAGAGACAGCGGGCCCGTTCTGTGAGGCATGCAGGAAATTAATCAAGGAAATGGGGTTTTTGGTGTGCCTATATCACATTTAATCTATCCTTTGTCCACATGTAGCCGGCTCCAAGCCTCACCAATCAAGAGCGACACGCTGGCTTTATGAAAAGCCACTTGTTCCCTGCATAATTGGGGGGTCTCATTGCTGAGTTAAATAGGTGGTGGAGGTGGAGGGAGGGGCAGTCTTGTTTGCCCATGTAAAGTGTGATCCAGATAATAGCATTCTCATCAAAGGCGGCAATTACATTCATTACAACGGCGCAAGGCGCGCCTGCAAGGAAATTAAGTGGTGAGAGGAAAGAAAAGCTTAATATATACCTCCTTTATCCTATCCCCCACCTCTCAGTTCTTTTTCAAATGCTCCTTGTGGAGCGGGAGACCTCAAGAAAGAAACAGTCTCAGTAAGAGAAGAATAAATCTTGTCAAAGTCCCCCTTCACCTTTCTGCCTCCAAGAGGCTCCCGTCTACCGTTACTATGGCTGCACTTGTCTGGGATTAAAAAGCTTTTCCAGGAGGGTAATCTCAAATGCAGCTTTTACACAAGCCCAACAAATGACACCAAGTCTTTAAAAACTGCTAAAGACCTTCTCTAAATTAAATTCCAATTTCTTTCAGGAAAGGAGGCGCAAATCAATTGTCTTGTGTGGCGTTAAACCACAAACAGCCTGTAAATCAAGCGGTTAAGAGGAGAAGGGAACCTTTTCATTCAGGCCTTTTAAATGTGAATCACAGCAAGTGGATAACACTGCAACCTTCTCAAAGACAGGTGTTGTCCCAGAGCCCATTCTACATGCAGCAGTGCGTAGAATCAAACGCACCCCTATAAATTTGATTGGTCTTGTAAAGGTTTTGAGCTCAAGTCAGACCTTTACAAAATGTTAAGTATATGAGCAATTATATCAAAACAGACAGACATTCTGGATTAGTGTGTTTGATTTATATTGCCTTAGATATTATTTAACTGGATCCAGCCAACTAAGTATTTCAGCAACACTCAAGTCATTTCTGTGCAAGTTCCCATCAGTGTGACCACGGCATTATTGGGTGTAAATGCCAGCCCTCGTAAGCCCTATTAGAGTATTACCAGCTCAGTCTCATTAATACATGCTCACTGCCCTTTAAAAGAACAGCCTAATATATTGTGCAGTGGACATATCATTAATGCAAAATTAAGTTTGACCAGACCAATTATTCCCCTAAGTATTTTTAGACTTAATAAATATGTCCTTCAAACCAGAGGCTGCAGTGGTTTTAAGTGCAGGAAATGCTTAGTTGGATATAGAACTTGAGATTATTGTATTAATGATTTATATCATAGGAATAAAAACAAAACTATTGAAACAAATGAGCGCACCAAGAAGCACCCACTTTTTCTTTTCGTGCCGACAAATCATTGTGGCTGTGTGTAAATTATTCAACAGGATCTGGCCCCGGTGGAAACCTGAGCATAATTAAATTGCAATAAAATAACATTAGTGTGGACAGGCTGTTAGAAGGTGATGTAATTGGCCGCTCTGGCGGTCATGGTTCAACTGAGGAGGTCGACTGTCACGTCTTGCACGGGTCCTGTACATGCTGTCCCTGGGGACTGGCAGCTGACAGGACTCACTAGCTGACTGTACACTGAGCTTTCAGTGTCTGTACAGTGATAGCCATGATCTGTGTAATCCTGATGAGTAAAGCCTCTTCTGTAAGGTTAACACTAATAAACAATACCAGCCTACATGTGTCAGCTTTGTATCTTGTGGCGTGAGGTGTACCCGTGTCTCAAAACAGCGTGTGGTAGAAGGAGAGGCACCTGTTTCACCACTGGGGCATGTGCGCCATCTAGCGTCCAGATGTTGAACTGTAATCCGGCAACAGCAGGTGTTCATGCGGGGCCGAATGTACCTGCCAAAAAAAGAATAGCTTGTTAAAATGACCCTGTTAATTCTCTAAAGTGACACACAGACACATCAGACACACGTCCAGTTACTGCACAGACTACACTGTAGAGGAGTAGGTACATTTTCAACACCAAATGAGTGTTACTCATGTTACAAAGTAAAGAATTCAGCGGTGGCAGGTTTACATTACTGCTCTAATTCTATTGCTCAGACAGTTGCAGTTGTAATGTGGTAAAAGGATACAGCAGCCTCACTCAGCTTGGTCGTTTATCATCTTCTCCTCAGTGGTTTTCCTACAACTTTGACACAAATGGGGCAATGCGATCTTCACCAAGCGCTTACTGGTAAATTATTGATCGTGATAAAACATGAATGAGTCAATATCTTTTGAAAGCAATGCAACTGTTGTGCCTTATTTGCCACTTGCGCATAATTGCTAGCAGTACATCTGGAAGTGTGTCATTTCACGGATGTGAGTGGGTATGCTGTCAGTTAAATTCATTAGCTGGTGGGGAGAGATGGGTGTTTCCAATCCACATATCTGTGGGAAAATTAAGCCACTGTGCTTTGATGACACAGTGCATTTTTATTTTATTTATATTTATTTATTATTATTATTTTTAAGGCGTGCATGGTACATTTCAATCTTTTAATTATGAAGCATCGACAGTATCATTTTTGAATCACTGATACCCAAGGTGCTTTCTTTAAAGAGATTTTTGATGAAAGTATAGGTTGACACAAAAAAAACAACAATTGACTGGTAGGCCCTCCAACATTATGAACTAATCTGACTTTAAGGGACCATGTTTGTTGTCTTAATAATCCTGATTAAAATAATCAGAAAACATTATATGAGAGAGTCAATAACACACTGTAACATTGGGTTGAAGGGTGTTAAAATATTCTCTGTCGAAAGTGCGTTTTAGCTGGTTGGGCAGTTTGTTTGTAGATGTTTGGAAACCGGTTTCACGCATTTATTTCGAAAACATGCTTTTTAATGGAGTAACTAACCTCCCGTCCGCGACCAACCATAAATCAGACACTGGAGTAGGTCTTTGTATTTGCAAATAATATATTATTAATTACCTCACCCAATCCTTTGCAACACGTTCTTAGGCCTTGTCGACGGTCAAAATAAGTATCATCGGTCCTCAGGCACAGAAAGATGGCGAGCTGGCGCGTTGTCGATATTGTACTATTGTACAAATGTTGAGTAATAATGATTTTGTTGATTTAATAATATGTTGGCAACTGTGCCGCTTTGTGTTTCGACCAAAGTTAGAGCTTTAGTTGTAGGAACCTTTCTTCGCAGGTACATGGAGCTTGTGGCGGGACGATTTTCACTGGTGCACGCACAGTGAACTTTCACCCATCCAACTGTCTTATTGTTTTGATTTAGCAGGTTGTGATTTCGTGTGAATTTCAATGAGTGGGTCGACCGAGAGATTTTTTTAAACTGGTAGTGCTGTTGAGGATTTACTCAGACACGTATAAACGATGTAAACAGGTACCGTGTCGATCAGATACGCGGCGTTTTTGTTGACTACGATGCTCTCTCCAAGATAAGCTAACGTTAGCTGTGTGGCTAACGTAGCGTACGTAGCTTTGGTAACAACATGACGATGATGAGGAGCGGTGTGTAGGAGCGACCGACCAGACACCGGATCGCGCCGATTCTTTCTCAGATTTCTAGGATTATCCTGTCTTTGTGTCTGGACAGCTACAAGACGGCTTTTCCAACCCAACAGACAAAACAGGTCTTATTTAACCAAGAAGTTATCTTCGAAGGGGTAGGTGTGCGTCTCTGTAAAGCAGCTAGCTAACAATGACGATAGTGCCCCTTTGAGTTTTGAAATCCGGTTGTGTGTTTTTTTTATAATATTTTTTGTAGTGCATTGCCTGACTTCATACCGCTTCGGCTATGCTCTTCATTGTAATTGTTGTAGGTTGGACATTTGCATCACTTCCTTTCAATGGGTGAGGAAAAGCCGGACACGCTTGACTTTGTGAAGGATTTTCAGGAGTATCTGAGCCAGCAGACTCAACATGTCAACATGATATCAGGCTCTGTCAGCGGCGTCAAAGAGGCGGACGAGCTGCCACCAGGTAACTAGCTCTGTGTCAATTACTCTTTACAAGCTTTCTGTGCAAATTCAGCAGTTTTGGGGGGTCTGGGTTTGGTGCAGTTTGACAGTTTATTTTGAGGCTGACAGATTCACCTGCACGCATTTTCTGATACCTGACTTCAGATATTTAACACAATTTGCAGTTGTTATCTCAACACAAGTGTAGCCCAAGTGTGGGACGATATGTTATTTTGTAATCAGCTTGAATGTAGAAATGCATTGAAAACAGCTACTGTGCATGAAAATAATATTATCACTGCTGAATCATTTATTTCCAAAGTATGATCAGAGTCTGTATGGTGTGTTATTTCATTCTTACTGTCTATAAATTATAAGTCCTGCTAATGTCTCTGTGTGCAGACTGCAGTCAGAATGGACTGGATCACCCCTCAGTGGACATGTCCCTGGAGGACAGCTCAGGGATCCTGGTGGATGGTTTTGAGAGGACCTATGACGGGAAGCTCAAGTGCCGCTACTGCAACTATGCCACCAGAGGCACGGCAAGACTCATTGAGCACATTCGGATTCACACAGGTAAGTGTTAGTAGTTCATTTTCAGGGAATAGCATCGACAAGGTTTTGAAACTTGGCCTGTTTTTCTTCATGAAACAGGAGAGAAACCTCACCGCTGCCACCTGTGCCCATTTGCTTCAGCCTACGAGCGCCACCTGGAGGCCCACATGCGATCACACACAGGTGAGAAGCCTTACAAGTGTGAGCTGTGCTCCTTCCGCTGCAGCGATCGTAGCAACTTGTCGCACCATCGACGTCGACGCCACAAACTCCTGCCAATGAAAGGTGCTCGCTCCCTCTCCCATAAGAAGATGCTGAGCGTTTTACAGAAGAAGGCCAGCTCACTGGGCTATGGCCGCCGTCTCCTCATCAACTTCAGCCCCCCCTCTATGGTGGTGCACAAGGCTGACAATGTGAACGACTTCTCCCACGAGCTGCCTCACTTACGTCAGGAGACTTATGATAATCAGAGTCGAGCAATCGAGGACGGGCACTCCACAGGTCAAAATCACCATCACCATGATATGGTTATGGATAACCCCCTGAACCAGCTGTCCACCCTAGCAGGCCAGTTGGCCAGCCTCCCTTCAGAGTCTCAGCCTCAGACGCAGCCTCCCATGTCTCCAGGAGCGGAGTCTATCGTCGATGAGAAGCCCTTCCTCATCCAACAGCCCCACCCTGCCACAGCTCCTGTGGCAGTCACAGCCAGCATGACCCATGCCTCCTCCTCTTCCCCAATCACCCCAGAGCCCCGGGCTCCTCCCCACAGCAATTGCAGCCCTGGAGGTGGACCATGCAGCGAGCACAGCGGGCGCACCAGTACCCCTAGTATCTCCAACAGCCAACCCAGTACGCCCGCCCCAGGCCTGTCAGCCCCGCTGCAGGACCCCCACATGCTGCATCACTGCCAGCACTGTGACATCTACTTCCCAGACAACATCCTTTACACCATCCACATGGGCTGCCACGGTTACGAGAACCCATTCCAGTGCAACATCTGCGGCCACAAGTGCAAGAGCAAGTATGACTTTGCCTGCCACTTTGCCCGCGGGCAGCACAAGTGATGGATGAATGAGGAAGTCCTCGACAGAACTTTTTACAGACAGCTTTGTTTTATTAATTCCATAGTAATTTTATTTATTGGTCTTTTACTTGGCCTTAATGTAGCCTAGCCTTTGAAAGGTGTACTTATAGAGGAAAATGTCAACATTCAGATGGTTTCATTTTGTATGGTGCCCATTCAAGTGTATTACAAAGGGATGATCAGTGTTTTCAACAGGTTGAGAATTTATTTGTGGTGGTGGAGTTTTGCTCACCTCAACAATTTCCCTGCTTAGTCAAACTAATTAACCTTAGGTTGTCAAATTCACAATATTGCTTAATTTTGTTTGTCTCTTGGGTTTGCTTTTTAATAAGCATAGCTCCAAATGTAATGCTGCTCTTATGTTGGAGCTTCCCTTAAGTACATGAACTTGACAAAAATGGCTATTTTGTACAGTTTAAATGGCCTCACATCGGAATGAGGTGAATGAGCACTTGAATTAATTCATACAGCAGTCTAAAACCAACTTATGAATATATGAAGTGATAACAGCCGTACCAGGGGAAGAATGCTGAATGACCTGAGGCTTCTGAGGGAGTTATGCGTTGAGGACCTGCTCACACTTTTAGACAAATACAAAAAGCTGAAGAAACTTGTCTTTTGCAGGGCAACTCTGAGTGGGGCGCCCAAGTAAATTCTCAACACTCCTGGTACTTTATCAAAGATTGCTCTGAAGATACTAACACAGGAGTGACGCTGTTGGCCTGGAGAGATCTTACCTAAGCCTTGTTGAAATTATTTCAGTGCTTGGTGCATTACTACTATTTATTTGCAGTGCCTGACATAGTCACTTTCTTGTGTGTCCAAGATAGAGAGGACTGTTATTTTGAAGATTAATGGATATTTTCACAATATCCCCTTCTTACTGTAATGGATAGGCCCAGAACCTTAGAAAAACAAGTTTAGCCATTCTAGTTTTCCATGGTAGCAATGTTTGTTATTTTGTTTTTTATTTCGCCAAAATTCTGCTCCATGAATGCTGCTAAGAAACTTTGGGATCAAAACTATATGGATGGCATCCACAGATGAACCTGGCCAAATATTCTATCACTGGCTTTTGGTCAGCCAGCGAAGTTGTTCAACTAGATTTTGTAGAAGTCGTGTTGTTTTGAAGTCCCTCCGCACAGTGCCCTTCTTTGACCAGCATCGTGGTAACTTCACTCATTTTGTTAAAAGGGTTTTGCATATCCTTTTCATGACATCATGTCACATTCTGATGTTTTGATATTGTATGAAGTCACTTTGATATCCAGTGTCTCCATGTTTAGGACAGAATCACCAAGTCTTGTGTCTCATGTGAACACTTTTTCAGAATTGCCACGTAACACTGGGGATGCCACGTTTAAGCCTTTGTGATAACAAACACTGAGATTCCCCATTTATCATACGGACCCCAGGGCTTTTCTGAATATTTATTGAGTATTGTATTGAGTGGTTGGATAGATGTTCAGTGTCAAAAAAGCAAAATCATGTTGCAGTAAGACTGCTATTTTAGCAGGATTGTTCTTTGTCTTGGGTAATGTTGTCAATGGAGAACATAGTTACTGTTTTTAGGACCACCTCTTTGTCACCATGCTTACCAGTAATAGGGGCATCCAGTAATGACTGCCTTATGTTCTCTCAGTGTGTTGTAGGTTCATAGGTAATGGTGAATGTCAAAGCCTTTGGGCGATCACTCTCTCCCTCTGGGGTGGCAAATCATTTTATTGTGACATGGATTAATCGAACTAATTTATAAGTAAAGTGTTTTCTAACTGAGCTGCACTTTGTCTTTTGTTTTTCTTTTCTCCATCGTCTTTATATTCATTAACAGTCCTATTATTATGGGATGTTAATATTTAATGTTCATTTAAGAGGATGACAATGAAATAGGCAAACACAGATTGTCTTTTGATGATGCTTTTAATCAGGTAATGTGATAAAGAGAGAAGAAATGGTGAGTATAATTCACAGTGAACAGAATAGTGAGAAATGTAATGATTGATAAAGACAACTGAAGCAGCTCACTGCAGTTTCAAGCTAAGCCTTGTTCTGCTCATGAGCCCCTTCTTCCTTTTTCTCAGGGTCCGCTGAAGAGAAATAGAGAGATGTCTTTTATTGTAATCTTTTCTCAAGATCATGAGAACACAATGAATTCTCTTATGGCTAACTTAATATAATTCTTCAATTCAAAACCAGACAGAAATGGCTACAAACCTTTGAGTGTGATGGGACCCAGAACCACAGTTTGGCTGTGGTGTTTTGACTCCACGTCTCTGGCCACACGGGTTCTGTAGCCTGGGCGGCAACGGGAATTGTTGTCAGAGGCTGGGCATATCAGGACCTTGCACTGGATGAACACTGACTCCGTGGCTCGCAGGAACTGGAAGGCGTTAAATTTGAAACGGGCATAGTGACGGGTGCCAGTGGTGTAAGCTTCGTAGGTGTCATCCACCTTATGTCTAGACATCAAACACATACAGTGTTACTGGACAGTACAACAGAACTGAAGAGAGAAGTCCTATATTCACCAAGTATTTTGTTATTTTAAATATAAAATTTACTTCAATGAAAATACTAATAAAATAATGTAAAAGTGCTCCATCACAAGTAAAAGTCTCACATTTAAAATCCTGCTTAAGTACAAATGAGCAAAGTCTTCTATGGTATCAAAAGTAAAATGATTGGTTTTGCAGAAAAATGGTCTTTGACATATTTTCAAACAGTACATTGTCGGATTGTTAATACTGATGTATCAACACATAAGTAGCATTATACAACTGTAGCTGGGTGAGGTCCCACTACTTTTAACTGCTTTTACAGCTGGGTAGTTCAGTGCAACGTGAGGATCCGGCCTCCTCCAAAGAGTCACCAGGTAATTCTGAGAGGTTTTGAGATGATTATTGGACTCAGAAAAAGTCCTGCTACATAAATTTATATTGGATTTTTAGGACTTTCTCTAATCTTTCCTTTTTTGATGACATACTGGATAATTTTTGCATTGTTTGCATTTACTGGGAAAATGTCTCCTTGATGGAACTGCTAAGAACTCATAGACGTGAAAGTTGACAGGAGGCCCCAAGCTGCTTTTTTTGTTCAAAGTCACAAACCAAACAGTGTTCTTGTGTCTGTAACAATGCATTTTATAAGCTTATCATATGTGTTTCAATGTAAAATCTTAATCTGAAAATCAGAGAATGAAGATATTCAAGTACCTGAAAGTGTATTCGAGTACAGGACTTGAGTAAATGTATTTTCCACCACTGATGTTTGGTGGTTTTCACCAGATATTTCAGCATTAACTGCCTGCTCTTACTTTGAAAACATGTACAGGAACCCAGTCAGATTACTCACTTAATCAACACTGTTCATGGGGAGCAATGCACGCTTTCATCTTACCCGTTACGGACCAGGTAGTAAACTCTGGTCTGGAAATCATGGCGTGATGGTGAGGCCACACAGGTGTCAAGATACAGGACCAGGCGGTCATCAGGCCACACCTGTTCCACTTGGACAAGCAACATCTGGTTGAGTGACACCTCGTATGGATATTGAGTCACCTGAAGTGTGAAAGCAAAATGTCAGCATGTTGTGGAAGTATTTACAAAAGGAAGTTTCTGCACAGTCGCTTTAATACCCAAACACACCGGATAGAGGAAGCTGCTGGATGTGTAGAATTGCATGGTGAGGTTGAATCTGCCTGTGCCTGTAATGCTGCTGTTGCCACTATGATAGACAAGGTACATATTCTGGGCCACAGAGTCCTGCTCCATTCGACAGATCACATTCAGCTTCAGGTGAGACTGGCGTGTGATCTCTCCATCATTGGAGGTGTAGCCACGGATACTGTTGATGTACATGATTCTGCCATTCTCAGACTGTTCAAGGTAGAAGATATTGAAAAATAGTCACACTCGAGATTCCACTGACATGTAATTTTCCCATGATTTGTGGGAGAATTGCTGTTCATGTTTTCCAGAGGGTGATGATTTGCCTACCTTTTCAATATTGCCACAGTCAGCAAGAGGGAAATTGAAGACCACCTGATATTGGGAAACCTGGGGTCTGCAGTACGGGTTGTTCAGGTACAGGCTGGCACCGTTATAGCCAAGAGAGTTCAGGTAGGACCTCGCAATCACAATGTGCATCCTGTTTGAGGAGCATTCCACTTGACCTGACGAAAGATAGTGTTCACAAGATTTAATTGGTTTCAGGATGAACGGGTAAGATTACACAGTGTTTAAGTTTTTAGCCATGCTCGGTCAGTCAGTTGGTTTTGGGCTGTCCACCACATTGGTCCAGAAATCTTATCAACTATTGAAAGGATTGCCATGAAATTCTGTACAGCCATTCTGTACTGTTCTGTTCATGGTCCCCAGAGGATGAAACCTGCTGACTTGGGTGGTTTGTTGATCTTTCCTGTAGCTATGAGGTTGACATTTTTTAAATGAAATGCCTTGACATCTATTGGATGTATTGCAGTGAACGACTTTAGTGACCCCTTCACTTTCCATGTAGCGCCATCATCAGGTCAAATTTTTCATTTGTCCAATGCTTTTGTTTCTAACCAAAAACAATTGACATTCACTTCAGCCTGAACTGTATGCAAAAAATGTGACTGACCACCTGACAAAAGAGGATAAGGATATGCTAATTTATTGTATTCTGGCTGATTTTAGGGTGTACAATTAGAAAGGAGATTAAAGGGGCAGTGATTGTTTTCCGCTTGTGTAAAGTTGGGGGAATCAAAAGAGAAAGATTCAAAAAGAGAATTACCAAAATTGAAGGTTTAGTCCCTGGTATGAAAGTCAAGCTCCAAAAAGGTTGAATTCTACATTACCCACAAAGCAACCAATAGCATTTTATTAGACCCCTCCTTTGCAAGTCACAGCAGCCATTATACGTTGTTTTAACAGGAGCTATATGAGTCCACAGTAAACATTGAACACATATTTAATGACGAAATCAAAACTGGATGTGTTACACCCACTATCAGATATACCATCACTGTACCTGAGCTTGGTTTCAGAGAGCTTGTAAAGTCAGCCTTGAACCCTCGACCAACCACAGAAGAATCAGACCTGAAGACCACAGTCATGTAGCGGGAGGTGGAGTGGAAGGAACTCAGACTGCTGTTGCACACTTTGCCCAGAAATGGGGAGTTGACAGACGACCCATCGTAGACTGAAATGTAGTCACAGTTGCAGCAGTTCTCCAACCTGTTTTTTTAAAAAGATGATAAACACGATAAATTATTGATTTACTGAAACAAAACTCAAAAAGAAAAAAAAAATACTAAAAAAAAAACATAATACTCTTGAGATCTGTGTGTAATTTCATCACATCATTTCTCCATTTGTAAGTCTACTGCTAATTCTCTGTACACTAATGATCTCTGAAAAGCAGTCTATTCTTCACTTACTGCAGGAATGTGAAATCCAGGAAGATTCTTTGGTCATACGGAGCTCTGAGCTGCCACTTACAGTACAAGTTGTCCTGGTAGTGGCCAGGGTGGTTTGGGCTGGAGAAGGTGCCAGAGCCAAAGAGATTACCTCCACAGGTTACTAAAGGTGGACAAGATAACATGAGCATCATTGCAGTGAATCATGTTGCAGCAGGCTCCTTTTACACACTGAGGATTTTGCCACACTTCTAACAACATGAAGGCTAAGAGATGCAGGAGAGTAGGAAGACATTTCAGACATACGTCCTGCAAGCAGAATAGCAGTTTATTCTGATATATTGTAACTATTTGAGAGGTTTCCATACCTGGGGGTGGAGTGGTTGATGGTTGGCAGTAATCTACATGACAAAGAGAGGAGAATAAAATGATTACAATATTTTACGTCTCTTCTTACTGTTTAAAGCACAGTCTGATACATTTGGCATGGAGTAAAGTGTACCAGTATACTCCACCAGAACTGCTTCAAAGATGGTCAAAAGGCTGCAGAAACCCGCTCATTCTCCACATTTTTAAATGGCAGTGTGTCTCTCCCCTTCCTGGTGGACAGTTCTTACTCCACCTTCAAGTAATTCACAGCGGCTATTTGCACTTTCACCTCCCTACGTGGTCAGACAACACGTCATGATCTGGTCTGTTTAGTTTTGTTATTTCGTTTTTGATCTCGACAGTTGTGTGTCACATTTTGCTTTACTTTCTGTGTGTTCCTGTCCTTGTGATTGCTTGATTTGTTTCACCTGTGCCTCATTAGTTCTCCTCCCCTGTCTATTTAAAGCTGCAGTAGGTAAGATCGAGTTCCACGTCACTCCCCCTTCCTCTCCGCTGCTCTCATGCCCTGCCTCCAAGCCCCTCCTCCCTGCAGCGTCTGTGCAGCTGCTGTGACAACCAATAACGTTAGCCTTAGTATCGGAAACAAGCTAACTCTGCCCAGCTGCTACATCACAGTTGCTTACATACCATACACACTGTGGTGTGTTACTGTAAAAATCACCATATTAGCTTTATGGTTATTTGTTGTCTTAGCCATATTTGCTGTTGTTGGCAGTGGCGGTATGGGCAGTTTCTCCTTTGCGGGTGGCTGTTGCTCCGCCATAGCTTTCACTAGCCTCCTGACGCCGCTCACAGAGCTGTTGGACTGAGCGGCAGCCGGCAGCATAAGTGGAGGGAGGGGGCGGGTCGCAGCATGTGTGAGTAATGATTGACAGATGTCAGACACTTCCTCAGACGCTCCGCTAGCTCTCATTGGTTGTTTTGTGCCAGGCATGGTGGATTCTTGCAAATCGCAGTAGGAGCAGTAGGTGAGACCAATGGAGCCGCTTTTTGTCACAGATTACATGTTTCATGCTGTCTGGGCATAGGGACAGTTTTAGCAAATATGGCAAAAAAAATACTTTTAAACAAGTTACCTGCTGCAGCTTTAAGCCTGTGTGTTCCTCTTAGGCTTTGCTACTAGTTGTGTTAAGAGTTCCCGTCTGTTCATGAGTGTGTCTGTGGATTACCTGTCTGAGTGGACTTTTACTTAGTTTTCCCCTGGACCTTGCCTGCTTGTTGGACATTTGGACTCTGCTCCCTTTGCATTGGATTTTGTTGAGCTGTATGGGATCCTTGCTTTTGTTTCAACCCTCACCAGGCTCACCCTCCCACAAGTCTCTGTTTGGTTTGCATTTTTGTTAATGAATTTATTGACCTGCTTCCTAGTCATTGGGGTTTGAAATACGTCAACAGTTGACTGGCAGTAATCTACATTACCAAGAGAGGAGAATAAAATGATTTCTGTCTTCATCACCTCGTCTTGCTGTGAAAAACAAACATTGCCATACACCTCTTGTTTATTCTACAACTGTGAACAACAATATGTTATTCCACCATGTCTGTGAAAGCACTGAGGATTGGACACACTGACTTCCTCAGAGGGACGCAAAACCTGTTGAGTGGATAGGTGGCACTTACAGTTGTAGTCATAGCAACAGTTGCCATAGTTTCGACATGAGCTTTGGCAGGAGCAGCTTCCCATGTGCGCGCCGCAGTTGTACCGACATGAGGCGTGACCTGAGAGACACAGGAGGACAGAGTCTTACTGAAGTATTTACACTTGTCTGTCAGGCAGTAATTGATTTGTTAATGTTTAACAAGGAGGGATGGCCCTGACTCTAGGCCTGCACTTACTTTTGCCAGAATTGATGAGACTGGATCTTATTAAAATATGACTTTACTCTCCAAAATTTTGGATTTTATTATTATTTTATGCACTTTATTTATTCCATTACTTAATTATTTTACTATTAACATAATTTGTATTTGTATTATTTCCTATTAAGATATTTTCTTCTCACAAGAGACTTCCCATCACCTTCCGTCCACAGCCGGAGCCCTCATTAACCCTTTTAAAGAAATAACCCCAGAAGGTACTGCAGAGACCCCGGAGAGATGGGGGGCTTTGGTTAATATGCAAAGTTCCCACTGCCAACCTGCACCGTTGTCCAATCTACCTTGCATCTTTATATATACATTTAATCAGGTTTTTTTTAAGGATTCTTTTTAAGAATTTCCTTTGATTTCTTAAGGATCTGTTGATTTTGATTTTAAACAAAAGGTTTTAATATTTAATATCTATTTTAATATCTATTCGATCCACACAGCCCCCGAGAGCCCGTGCCCCTGGCAGTACTCCCCCAAGAGTACTGCGCTCTTACCTAAACCTAACCTCAGAGCAAAAACTGTATCTGTAATCATGACTCCCCTAAAATATTTTGTTGCAGTGGTGGCTTGGTCTCAGGGTGTATTTACAGCAGCATAGACGCTGTTAAATGATCATAGAAATATTATATGAATACCACAGACAGCAGTGTGTCACTGTGATCCTCTGACTCTTCCTCGACTACATGCTGCGACTTGTCACTTTGATCATGAAGGTGACACC
>JBBMOE010000038.1:168372-278372 GCA_037975065.1 Chaetodon trifasciatus
TGACTCAGAACAAGTGTTAGTTATCCCAATAATCTATTTTAACACACTCAATAAATGGCTGTGGTTTAGCTGAAACTGTCAGTTAAAACCATCTGAGAGCAACAACACATCTGTCAAGCCATTCAGGAAGAGACGGGACAAGACAAACAACATCTTGGATGCATGCTGGACAATTCAATTTATTCTTTCCATTTTAGCAACAGTGTTTGTACCTCTTGTTATTGCTGAAGCCATGTAATCCACTGTATGGAAGCGTTCATCCAAGACAAAATGTCAGTACATGAACCACTTTCAGGCAGTGACAGCAAGGGTAACAACAGCCAAAAACCCTGTCATGAAGACTAAATTTAAAAACACATAGCTAGTCTCTCCAACCAGTGCTCAATCTAATCTTTCCTGTTACTACCCTTAAATACAAAATTGCCAATTTGAATTAAATAAAATAACAATAATCCAAAACCAAAGACGCAAACATAACAATAATAAAGTGGACAATACCTTGCGCTCCATATGAGGCGATCACAGCGCAAAGAACCAGGAGAGTCCACATGGTGAATTCATTCACCTTCCAACCTGCTTCAGATGCTGAACAGGGCAGCTTATATAGCCAGGAGCCAAATTTGGCACTTTGGTCCAGCACCCATAAAATTTCTGATGTTGGCAGTCAAGGTAGTGGTGGATTAATTGTGCATGAGAAACAGACACTTGGTTAACTATCATAAATCTTACGCAAAGACTGTTCACCTCTGGCTTCAGGGTGTGTTTTAAGATATTTGCTTAAGACACGCAGGCAGAACTTCACAAGGGTTTTTGGGAACTTGAAAATGAGCAGATAATAAAATATCCATGATTATGATCCAACGTGTCACATCTGCTCCAGTACTTACACTACTGGGAATCCTGTTACAGTAAAATAGTATGAACATTAAACATTTGAACTAATCGAAAAACTAGAATCAGACACAGGTTAACTGCCAAGTCGGCTTTCACATGTCAGGAATCTGCTTTGGTAATTTGGTGCATAGCTGTCACAATACACGTAGTAAGAGAAAAGAAAAAAGTCTTAATAAATTACAAGAAAATACGTTAAATATGTCTGTTTTGCAAATGAAAAGTTCTTAAAAAGAAGAAGAAGAAGAACATGCAAAATATTGGCCGATGCCTCATTTACTTGTATGTTAAAGCCTGGGAAATTTCAAATAAAACCTCACCATATAGTATCTTATAGCTGCCCCTTAAACATGCAAAAATACCACAAGATTAGATTAGATGATCCCTTTAAAGACTGAAAAAAAGCATGATTTTTTTACATTTGAAGATTCACATAAAAATACATGTGTGCCAGGTGTTAACATTTCTTACTAAATAATGTCACAGTCAAATGACAAAATGGTATGCATTTAAATTTTTACGTTTTAGCCACACTAATGGTGAGCAGTGGCTAGACTGGCTGTAGACTTTCTTTTACTGGAAGTCAAGATATTTAAATCCTTGCACTGACATACTTGTAAATGTAGGGTAAACCTTTTATATGTTGTATCGTTACGTATTATGTTATGTTATATGTTATTGTCATTATATGTATTAGAGTAAAGTTTGTCAAAAATGTCTGTTAATGTTAAGTTTTTTTGTAAAATATCAAAAATACTGTGGGCAAACTTTACCTTGTATTAGTGGTAATCTTACCATTCATCAGTCACAAATAAAAACACTAGAATGATGAATTTTTAATCTCTAAAATACATTATTCCAAAATACATGTTCAAGCATCCATTAAGAAATTAAAACCCAAATCACAATAAGCTGATAAGAGACCAGAAAAGACGCATGAACGTTGTTGACTTTTGGTCTGTCATTACACAAAGTAATTTTCATTTTTGCTCTCTGACCTTCCTGTTATCAATTATTATCACTCTAACAATGTTTATAAAAGATAAAACCAGGGCTGTAAAGCACTTGATGTGACACGATGTTTCTCTGTCTGATGAGAAAATGTAGTGCTCCCTGCCCTGTTGAATCAGGTGCGTATGAAGGATTTTCCTCATTATGTTCACGGATGTCGCCTTTTGACAGTAAATGTGAACTGCATTGCTTAATAAACTTATTTGACTGCCTGTAAAGGACATCTGAAAGGTGTTTGCTCTTTTCCTCGGACACGTTGTGTTTGTTATCCCTCACAGTTCATAACTCATAACATCATGAAGTGTGGATAAAAGACGCAGTATTTATTCTGCACATTTGCATTTATCAGACATGTTATTAGTTCTGGCTCATTAATTGAAAAATGAAAGTCAGCGGAATGTCTGTAGAGTTTCTCATGGTTTCAGGCAACTTGGTTAATGAGCATAATTGTAAATGTATACAGCCCTTAATTCCAAAAAAGTTGGGACGCTGTGTAAAACAAATAAAACACAGAATGTAATCATTAGCAAACAAGCTGTGTTTACTGACAATGGTTTTCCGAACTGTTCCTGAGCCCATGTAGTAATATCCTTAATACAGTCATGTGTTCACAAAGTGGTTAACCTCACTCCATCCTCACTTGTGAACGACTGAGCCTTTCCAGGATACCCCTTTCATATCCAATCATGATACTATCACCTGTTACCAATGAACCTGTTTACCTGTGGAATGATCCAAACAGGTGTTTTTGGAGCATTCCACATCTTTCCCAGTCTTTAGCTGCTCCTGTCCCAACGTGTTTGAAACGTGTTGCTGCATCAAATTCAGAATAAGCAGATTTTTACAAAAATCAATGAAGCTGATGATGGAAAACATTAAATATATTGTCCTTTACTGTTTTCAGTTGAGTTTATGTCAGAAAGGATTAGCAAGTTATTACATTCTGTTTTACACAGCGTGCAAACTTTTGGGAATTAGGATTGTCGTAAACAGTAAATTAATGACATGGAATGGATAATGTGAATAATGGTTCATATGGCTTACATCAGAAAGAGAAGGTAATCAATTGAATACAGATGATGACAGGATAACATGTCTAATATGAGAACAACAATAGCAGAGGAATACAACATGCACATCTCCTGTCTTTCTTGCTTCTTATTTGTTTTAAGTGATTCAGGTGTGAGATTTGTTTACTTAATACTTGTTTGACCCCAAGTTGAGCAAAATTTCAAAGAACATACGCAATTATTCAAGAGTACTATTCCCCTTTCACAAATAAACATCTCCACAATGTGGTGACATTTCAGTGCGTCACTCTCAAACACAAACAAGCCCTGCTGTCCCTCTGCTTCCCACTCCTCCTTTGTGGAAGTTGAGCTCTCCTTTCACCTCCTGCAGGATGCGCTTGCATCATTCTCCTAAAGTCAACATGTAGAGGGACACTGGGTGGTCTCTCTCTTCTCTCTGTCAGGCCTATTTATCTATAGCAAAAGCACATCAGTACAAAGCGGGCTGTGAGTCATGGCGGCAGAGCCCCTGACTCAATGCTGCTTTGGTTAATCAGTAACCAGAGTGGGAGCACTGCGGCTGGCTGGCTGGGTGGCTGGCTGGGTTAAAGTAGGGGAGCAGAGGAGTCAGGACCTCACTCAGTACCTCACTCAGCAGCAGCAGCACACACACACGGTAAGAGCAAACTTTATCTCAGTAACTGCCTTTTGAGTGTCTGAGACAAGTCTGTTATACCATTAAAAAACAAAATATTATCTTCGAAATGCCTAAAAGTGGTGTTCAAGAAAGCTCCGCTGTCAAACTGTCTCTTTGATTTTTAGTGTAAAGACGAATCCTATAACTAATTTCTGTAAAGTTACTCCTAGCAGACAAGTTTATGATGGATTAGATGAGACTGAAAGTTTGTCAAATCTTGACAGAAAACATCAGTGATCATGAATCAGCCATGTTTTTTGACCTCTGTCATCGAGTCATCTGGTACGCAGGTGGGTTGGTTGCGTATAAGAACATTTGAGCAAGTTTTATTGATAAGCGACCAAGGCCATGTCCTGTGGTACGTGTCCAAACAGAGTAAAACCTTGTGTTTGCTCATCTCCTCCAAGAGTCCACCAGTCCATATTTCTGCACGTTCAACTCAAAGGATAAAGTCCTATTTTTGCATAAGAGCACTCACCCAAGTTATTCTCCTTCACAGATATCTAGATGCATAGAAAGTGTCCATGAAGGAGAGAAAGTTGTCAGTTCAGCTTTAAACTGTGTTTACTCTGCATCCATGAAGAGCTCCAGAATTACAATGGACAGTTGAGAAAATGCGAAATATTTCAGTGAACTTGACAATAAGAGAGATATTTATATTATCTACGCCCAGTTTGTTTTATTACTTATATGTATTCATTCATTCATTACAAGTATGTGTTTATTTGTACAGTTATCACAACTATCACAAGTTCCAGAGTGAGGAGTTTTATCTCGTGTGGTGACGATTTGAGCATGTTCAACAATATCCAAATGAAACATCCATCTTATTTTAGTCCGAGAACACAAATTCACGCTCTTAGATGCGTCTTCATTATCTATGCGACCTATGTCGCAGAGGGTAATGCCTGCTCTCATTCACTGACCAGCAGGAGAGAAGACACACAAAGAGCAATCAATCCATCACTGACATGCCGCTCTATGTCCAATGTTCCTGCCAGCCAATCCTCTCAGAGACAGAAAACCAGATCTAGCCAGATTTCTGATGAAAGCCACACTAATAGTGATATATCATTCACGGGCAGCCCAATCTTAAGTGCTCACCAAGGCTTATGAGGCAGCTGAAAGGTTGATATACTCAAGGTGTTTCATCGTAAGCTAAGAATATCTGTCTTCCTCCACAGAAGGAATCATTTCAAGGTGACCACCAACAAAAGGTCAAAATGCAGATTCTGCAGTTGCCTCTTCTAGTCCTCCTGCTCTGCTGCTACTTCTCAGGAAGCCAAGCCAACCGCGTCTACGTTCACCCCTTTCATCTCTTTGCCGCTGAAAATGTCAGCTGTGAGACCTTGCAGGCTCCGACATCCAAGCCTCTGGAGACACTTCCTGTGGCCCCCCTTGATAATGAGGTCCTGGCACCAGACAGCAGAGACCCATCCAAACTGGATGCACAGAGGCAGAACATCACAGAGAGGACGGCGGTTCTGGCACAATTGTTGAACACGCTGGGCCTGAGGATGTACCAGGCGCTCAGCAGCAAACAGCACAGCACCAACACCCTCCTCTCTCCGGTCAACACCTACGGATCCCTCGTCACCTTCTACCTGGTATCCTCCAAGAAGACAGCAAGCTCATTCCAGGTCTTAGATTTTGATTTGTTCTCATTGTGGAGAGAAGATTAGTCCTGAATGAGGGGATGATTGATGTGGTCCTGTGTGATTATCAGGGTTGTACTTTCATAGAAAGAAGTAACTTTGTCCCAATTCATTCCTTTCCCTCCAGCTTCTACTGGGCCTGAGCAGAGGCACCGACCCAGAGGACTGTGTGTCCTTAGTGGACGGACACAGGGTTCTCAAGACCCTGCAGAGCATTAACTCTCTGGTGGACGATGGACCGAAAGATGAAATCACTACACAAGTGTGGACCTTCACTCGCCAGGGTGCTCAGCTATCCGAGGACTTTATTCAAGGCACGCAGGACTTCTCAGACGCATCGTTCATCCGCAGTGTGGACTTCTCCAACCCTCAGGAGGCTGAGCAGCTGGTGAACAGCTTCGTGGACAGGACATCTGACGGAAAGGTGAAGAGCATCTTCAAAGATCTGAACTCCAGCAGCGATCTTCTGTTTCTTACTTCCTTCAACTTCCAAGGTCAGTCTCGTCCTCTCTCCTGCTTAGACCTCACTTAAGTTGATTTTACAGAATACACAGATTGAGATTCACGATTTAAAAGTGAAGCTTTGTATTTCAGGAGAACAGATAGCACATCATCACAATGCCAGGATGGCAACTTGGTGCACTAGTGTGTGGCACCAAATAATAATATGTATTTGGAACAGATACCATTTTGCAGATCTTTATTGCACTTATCCAGGTTTTTACATTTAAGTTTTGTGGAACATGGAATACTGGACCATTTATGATCACTGTCAGGTTTGCAATAACTTCTCAGGACATTAACCATACAGTCTGCATGTACCACACACACTCACATAGACTTTGTGAAGCTGAACCAGATGCTGATAGACCAAACTGAATACCATCACTTAGCAAAACCTGACTGTGTCCTTGGCTTGTGTCTGTTTAGGCAACTGGAGGACAGCCTTCCAACCAGAGAAGACCTCCTTACAGGAGTTTCATGTGGATGCAGCAACCACAGTGATGGCTCCACTGATGACCCACACGGGTCAGTACCACTACCTGAATGATAAGGTAAATCATAGTTAAGGAGATTTGTTTTCTAATGTTGATTTGTTGGCACATTTGTGTATTTCTGTTCACACACATATTTGCTGCTGTAAGATATGAAATGTACTTGGCTGGACTCCTTGTAAATTTTTCTTTTGTTACCATGAAGGTACGGCGGTGCACAGTTGTCAAGCTGTCTCTGAGCAAAAGGTCCTACATGTTGCTGGTCCTGCCGCATGAAGGGTCCAACCTCCAGGACATAGAGTCTAAGCTGCGAACTGACGTCATGTCTGACTGGCACCAGAGCCTCCAGGAAGGGTGAGTATTGTGATTTTTATAAATATATGCTTACTCTGAATTTGTTGCAGCAACACATTTCAAAGGGATTTTAAAGGCATAAAGACTCAGCTCTGTTTCAGTTCAACTGTTTGTCATGTTAAAATTTGAAATCTGTCTCCCTGTCTGTCCATCCACCCAGCCTGTTGGAGCTGTCCCTCCCAAAGTTCTCCATGTCTTCTGTGACTGATCTGCGTGACTTACTGACCAACATGGATCCAGAAGTTGAAGCCAGGCTGTTGGGCTCCCAGGCTGAGTTCAGCCAACTCAGCAACACCAAACCCTTCACTATAGATAAGGTGAAGCAGATGATTGGTCACCTTGTCAAAGGATTAAAAAAAACACTATATGTATGCATCATTAACAGATTTGTCTCCTCTCAGGCGGTCAACAAGGTGATGTTTGAGATGTCAGAGGAAGGAGCGGAACCTCAGGACAAGATCCAGGAAGCAGGCGTCCCTCTGAAACTGTCCATCAACCGGCCATTCTTCTTTTCTGTCATAGAAGGAGATTCGAACGCCATCCTCATGCTAGGAAAGATCACCAACCCCACAGTCTAAACTTATACTGTGCTTGAATCCAACAAAAACCTCTGACATGAAAAATGATTCAACACACCAAGGCCCATTTCTTCACAATGCTCGTCACCATGTCCAGCTTACATTTCTGCAGGTGCAGACATCAGTCCTTCAACAGACATTTCATTTAGATCATATCTCTGTTCTTCAACTGACATAATGGCCACATGCAGTACACGAGGAATGAAGCACAACCTCGCTCACGAAGGATCATTCAACAGTGTTGTAGTTCCTGTTCACCTGATTTCTGAAAACAGTATTTATGAAAACCTGTTACGTAAAGCTGAGTTGTTTTCAAGCAGCCTGTTAAAAATCCTAATTTGTTTGTTGTTTTCCTGTAAAATTTATTATAGCAGAGTTCTGTACAGTAAGTTTCAGGAGAGCAGGTACAGTAACCATGATGTTGTACTGTATATTGTAACTAAGAGTTTATTTTTGTTCTGTTACGATTTGTGATTGCTGTAATAAAACATCTGTATCCCAAGATAGTTAAAATGTCAGTGATTTTCATCAGTTCTTCAAGTTATTACTATTCCAATGCTTTCAAATGAGCCTTGTATTTATATTCATCAACAAAAAGTCAGGAGAGAGAAGCCTACAAAACCTGAACTGCAGGGAAATGCTGCGCTCAAGGTCATTCAACTTTCTGGTTTGGGTTTATGTACATTTATTGCTGACAGGGTGGAAATTGGGATGAGATACAGAACAGTAATGTAGACAGTCTCGTCAATTACAGGGCATCAACTAATTTGTTGCTAGTTAAAATATAACATTTTAATTTCTCAAATGACAAATCACGACATATTTACTACATATCACTACTTGCCTCTCATGCTTACTCCAGAAAAGATTAGCGAATGATCACATTCGGTTTAGTTTTTCAGTGTCCCAACAATTCCCTGGAATCGGGGCGGTAACATGGCAATAAAAGACAAAAGATAATTCAGCTTTCTAGTCAAAACAACAAAGGAACTATGCAGGAAACTAAAATGTATTAGGTGTTGAATTGTAGATCTGAAGAGCAATGCACTACCTTTTACAAAACCCCACATCTGTGTTTTTCTTAATGTACCTATCTGTAACTCAGATATTACATTGGTAGAAAATATGGTCATTTTAGTGGTATTTTATACTGTATATTATATCTTACTTGTAGACATTATAAGATAAATGAATAGAAATGTGAATCACCAAGTGAAATAGTATGGAATAGACATATCAGCATTAGTTAATGGCGACTGGTGTCAGTGTCTTCTTGTTTTTGACTATCTAAAACCAGTTATTCATTAAGTTGTACTGTATTTGTGGTTTATCAATCTGTAGCATTTCAGAGTGACAATAATGACCTATTGGCATGGATACAACACTCAGTCCTGCAGTTTTCATGGTAGTTTTGAGGGGAAGGTATGAATAACAGAACGTACATCCACTTATAGCTAGTTAATGAGCTTTGTATTAAAACACAAAGTCAACACTGCATCCAACAGACTTCTTTATTTGAAATGAATCCTTCACCAAACAGCAGAAATTAGACAAATATTGTTTGATTGATGTTCTCTCTTTGCAAGTCAGACTTCAGACTCTAAACATACCATGAACACAGCACCAGGCAGTCCCTTTTGTCCACTCTGCAGAAACAGACAGCAGTTTCTCTGCTGATTCCATCACTAATTTACACCTTGATCAGACGCAACTCTAGCAGGTTGAAAGGTTTGTGCACTGTGGCTCTAAAATCTGCATTAAATAGAGATGTTTCTGTATAAAAGGTTGAAGTGTCAGTAGTGTCAGTTCTTGTCCTACATTCTTCCTGTTCTGATCATCATAAGCCGTTACCACACCTCGACTTTGATCCGCACCGGGACAAATCTTTTGTTTTCCTTCACAAGTCTTCAGGGAATGCAGGGTTGAGTGCAGCATGTTAACAGGTTTCAGTTAAATATGGAGTCACCGTTTTACTGGTTCTGCTCAGCGAGCTCTCGGGCCTCATTCACAAGGTCCATCAGGGCGGAGAACATGGAGATGTCACTTGGCTGAAGACCCATCTTCTGGATCTGAGATACACAACAGTCCAGAGCAGTGTAAGAACAATCTAAAGTACTTCAGATGACACTGAACTTGGTAGCTGTTTGTCTGCATGTGTTTGCGTACTCGTCACACCCCACATACCTGTTCCCCCAGGTATTCCACATCCAGTGCTAGCTGAAGCCGGATCTTGCTGTCGTCTGTGGGTCCACCGTTTGCTCCTGCTGTCGTGGTCGTGGTCGCACCCTTTCTGGCTTGCTTCAGTCGCTTCAGACTCTCCTCCATCTTTCTCACTGAGCTCAGCACCTCTGAGATGGTCTCATAGTACCTGAGCATGAGAAATGGAAATCTTTGTAGGTTGCAGCTAGAATGATATCTTTAGAAAATGAAAGAAATGCAGCTTTTCAGGTATATTAAATGGAAGTTTAGTCTGTTAATACCAAAGCACGGACATACTCTTTAACTGTTTGACACTGGTACTGCATCTGGGTCTAGTTATGTTTACAGGTGTGTATTTGTGTGTGTCAGGTTACCTCTGTGTGCACTCAGAAAGCGCAACTCGCAGCCACTCTTGTGGCGTGGAGGGGGTGACCAGCCCCGCTGAGTCAGTCAGCAGCTGATGCAACGGCTGTAAGGCGTTGTCCATGTAGGCTGAAGCACGCACCGGCAGATCCTGTTTAGGGAGGAAGAAGACTGTTGTTTGCACAGCGAGGTGTGAGGAGATACATTTCAATAATTGTGCTCAAGATTAAGATTAGTAGAAAAATGAATCTGAAGTTTAACATTTTGTTCGAGTTGAGGATGCAGAGGTGGTTCATATCCTGTCCAAGCCTTTCTGTCGCAGCAGCTCCAGACTTACATTCCTCTCGATCTATCAAAGTAAAACTGTGTTTCGGGCTACATTTTTGCAGAGCTATGCAGCTGTTGCTCATATTGAAACTGCTTTATGAATGGAAGTGTGCATTGTGCAGCTCTATTATGCAAGAAAAACTGAATAAAGAATGAGACTCCGAATCAACAGACCAGGACATCCTTGGTTATTGGCGTGGCTGTGACCTGTATGTGTTTCCTCTACACTGTAACTGCAATAGTGATTACCAATATTTTGCCAATAATACGACAGAAATTGTTAATTCATTGGGAAAAACAATTTTGAAGATGGAGCTAAACAGCAACACCGCTGTGAAGAGGTGATGGTGGTAGCCATTGAGGGTCAGACAGGCTAACTGCGGGTGAGCAAGTGAGAGGAGGAATCAATGAAATAATGAGTGTTTGACAGATTCTTAGCACAAGGTCAACTAACTGGAAAGTAAGTCCAGTAAGGAGACTTTGAATTTCTGTCAAACTGCCAAACTCAATTGTCAATTATTAACCTTGAAGCTCAAAGATCACGTTATTTTCTGGAACCGCTTCACATCTCTCAAAAGTGTGCCAAACCTGATACTGAAACTCTATTTAGTTTGTTAATACGCAATGTTAGTGTGACTACTAATGTATTCATGTATTAACATGTATAATCCAGCTGACCAGTCAGTGCATTTCAAAATGTGAAATTCTGACCTTTAATTATGGCATTTCTATCAGAAAAAAAAGGAAATGTCACAACACAGTTCCGAGTGCATTAGCCCTCCAGGTTTTGTCTAAATGAAACAAGATATGTTACGGGATATGATGAAATACAGGAAAAACATGTGCGTGTTTGCAGCTTCACTGACTTTATTAGTCCTGCGGTAGAGTCGTGGAACCTCAGAGGCACTTTTCAGGAAGCGGCAACAGCGTTCAGTCAGATGCTGGGTCATCCTGGTGTTTAGAGTGGGGATGCTACTTGACAGGCAAGCCTTGGAGTCTGATAGAGCATCTGACATAGAGGAGAACACCAGTGAATGCACAAGTGCACACACGCGGCCTGAGTTACCCTTGTGCTAAAGCCGGGGACTGTGAGCAAGGATTCAATTTTGTGACTGAGACATTGTCTTTGAAGATGCTGAAAAGCCTGTTGGCGATAGAATGGTTACAATCTAAATGTCAGTGAGCATCAGATGTACGTTTACACTGACGTGTCTTGGAAAAGGAAGGGAAAAGTTAAGATCACCTACATATGAACTGCATACGTAACTCACCTTCCACAATAGCAAAGTTTTTGAATCCGATGGCTTCTAACCGCTGTCTGACCATCTCTGACAACTCTGGTATCTAAGAGAAAGATTGTGGAAACAATTCAGTGGAAACCATTAGAAAATTCTCCAAATTCTGTCACTGATGTGAAATTGCAGAGCTTAATGTAACATGTGTAAGTAAATTGAAACTACATATGCAGACACATGTATTTAGCTTGTGTGTGAGTACCTTCTCCTGCAGCTTTTGGATATCAGCGGCAATGCAGACAAGCTGTTTGGTGGACAGGGAGGCAGGACTCCCGCTCTCGCTGCCACCCTCATCCATTGACGTTCGGCTGGATGTGGAGGAGGCTGAGCTCGGCAGAGGCCTGGTTGGCTCTTTCGTCACCTCAGGGGCTGGAGTCTTCGTCAACACCTGTGCCAACACGGATCAAGATGAGGCACAGCAGCAGGCAACAGCAGATTGGATATTCATTTGCATAGTGCTTTGCTGGAATTACTGCTCTTAAAAATAATCTCGAAATCATTTTTGACCTCTTCTGGTTTACCTCATCTAGAAACTTGGCATATCGTGCATAGAGCTGCAGCGTGAGCTTCCAGAATCGATGTGCCAGAGGTGACAGGTAGACTTTGTCTGACCAACATCTCACTAGACAGGACCACAACACCTCAGATACCCGCAGGTGGTATGCACTGCCAGCTGGACGTGAACAGACACAGACACACAGTTACTGCAGGTAAAGTACTCAGTGCAAACTGGTGTTCATAACAGAGAATAAATTCCTACCCGGTGCTGCCTCTAGTCCATCACTTATGGCGTTCTCCAGACATCCTGCTATTTCCTTGTACCTGAAAAACAAGAAGAGACATGCAGAGAGGGGAAGGACAAATCAATGTGTTATCAGCTTATTTCTTGCATCAGCTCTGATATGCACATGCTCATGACGTGAAAACACTCTGTGTGTGCTAGACATTATGGACTTTCCAAACAAAGCTGAATTGTGCAGGTTCGTATTGAGAAATGAGGACACAAGCCCTAATCTTTACAGTGTGTGTGTGTGTTTGTGGGGGCGGGAAGAGGCTGACAAACAGTAGACCACTTCTCTGCCTTTTCATACAGATCAATGGCCATTCAGTCAAGGTCCAGTGTCATGTTTATCAGCTATGTTTAGGAATACACTGACACACATCTTCAATTTACATTTTGCTTCTGGTCATCCTTCAGCATGAAAGTCACACCCATTAACAGTTTTCCAGATTCCTACAAAAATGGGCTTTGTTCAGCTCGTGATCGTGCGCCAACTCGTCTTTTTATCCTCAGAAAATGCTGACAGGCTGTAATTTTAATCAAAGCTTTTCTCTTGAGTCATTAAAGCAAGACAAGACAGTTCTTCAAAATACATGCGGCGCAGAAATTCCACCTTCACCAACGTCAGACCATATTCGTTTTAGCTGAGAGGTCAAAATTCAAAAGATTAAAACCCACCTATTACCCACTGCATGCAAGTAAAAATTACATAATCTTAAAGATGTACCATTCTGATCACCGAGAAAGCTCGGCTGCCAATATGTCTCATCAGAAGTGCTTGTATGACTTCACTTCAGACAACACGTCATCCAAAACAGTATATGTACATAGTTAATCTACAGGCTGTAGCATGTCGAGTATAGACTGTATTGAGGTAATATGCACCGTAGCTGAAAGTAGACAGGCAGGTTCCATTTGTTGTGGAAGCTGGTATACGAGGGGTGCACTCTCAGTCTCTTCACACTGGCCTGTGAGCTGCACTGACGCTCAAACTTCCGCACAAACTCCATACTCGCGCTGTAACGCTAGAAAAGAAGATTAAGAGTCAACAGAAAACACAAACACAGGTGAAACTGCTGAATCTAACACTGAATTATGTGACAGTATACAGCAGACAAACCGAAGTCAATGCGTACAAACACCAACTGCGTCACTGTGGCTGTACCTCGTAGAATATGTCGGGGTTTCCGGGGTTGAAGAGGTAGGCCAACCTCTCCTCTATCCCTTTGATCATCTCCGGCCACACAGAGTTCACCAGGAAATCATAACCTGGCACTGTGTCAGCTTTGTCACTGAGGGGAGAGGCAGCAGTACATCAAAAATATGTTATATCATCTACATTAGTCACGACTTCACCCACTGATTCATTTCATGCACACAGTGTGGGACTATTCTATGAGTGAATGACGCATGGTATTTACATTCACTGTTTGTTCAATATGAGCCACCACGGCAAAGCCAATGAATGTGCTCGGGTTTAGTTTAGCTCACAGTCACGTAAGAGGACTTGTTGAATGCCTCATTTGCTCGTGTGGTGTTTATTCTTATTAAACCACTGGCTATTTCAAGACAGTGTCACTCATTGACTCACACACAAAGGAATTAATTTCTGCAATTTTCATCCTGCAGAAATCCAGCTGTTTCTTTTCTGACAGCCCACACCCACCTGCAGTAAAGTTTAAACCACCTACTCCCAATCCCAATCCCAGTGCAGAGCTCTATTTCAGAGCCCAACAAGCAACTACTTGATCTATGCATGCTTTGAATGAATTCGCATCAATACCTGGATATGGCTCCTCCAGTCACCTCTCTGAGCAGTCGACAATGATGAGGAACAAACTCCAACAGTCTAGAGTACATCAACTGAAGACCGTTTGAACTGGACTTCACCACCTCTTCTACTATCACCTAAAGGAAGGAGAGAAGAGGCTGTTATGGCAAAAGTTATTAAATAATGTCTTCAGAAAAAATCAGAAATGTCCTTTGATCAAAATGTATGTTTACCTGGTCCATGTATGGTTTGACCAGCACCTGTCCTACCAGGGCCTCAGCATCTCGAGTCTTGTCTATGGTGGCATACGTCCTCAAGCAGTGACGCACCATGTCCACGTTGGATGTTTGCAGACCCTCGATCAGCAGGCCCTCCAGAGACTGCTGCAGCATGGAGGTGATCCCTGCAATTCGCTGGCAGAGGAAAGAACCTTTTCACATACACAGTTAAACAATTATTGAAAATATTTCCAACATGGCATATTCCAGCGAACACATAAACCCACCATGAATCAAAGTGAAAACGAGCATCACATATTGTGCAGGGATTTTCCTGTCTACTCAGCGCAGATGGTAGTATTGACTTTTTTTTCCAGAAAGAGAAAAGCACTTACCAGAAGGACTGATTATCTTTTGACTGTCAAATAACTGACGGGTGGACTGACAGGAAAGCAGCCACACAGACAAACTGATCGACTGACTGTGTGGTTGCTGGTTTATGAGCTGTCTGACTGATTGACACGTTAACACTTACAGGTCTGACTTTGTCCAGTAGGGGCATGCCTTTGCTCTGCACAGCGTGGAACTGCAGCTGGTTGAATTCTGTAGCAATCCTCTCCAGGATCTGACCTGCTAACAAGGGACTGTACATAGACAGACAGGCGTGAAGTAAGACACAAAAGCGTAGTGCTACATTCCTGCAGTGATCCAGCTCAAACTATTTGTAGTACGGTTTCCAAAGATTTTGCAGCGCTTTGTGTCGGTAATTTGGATATTTGTTTGCTACTCCAATAATGACACACATACACATTTATAACCAAGACCTCCTATTTATGACTCCTGCCTGGCCGCATATTAAAATGCAAATACTGAAATTGCGCTTGCTTGATGGATAACCTGCCCTCATTCAAAGACAGGTTAGCTGCCAGGTGATGTCAGAGAGCTTGTTAGCATGTTAGTTTCTCACCTGCTGATTTCCAGAGAGCTGGATTCCTTGGCATTCTGTGAGTGGAGGATCTTCTCAATCTTCTCCACAGAGCGCACCACCTGAATAAGCCTCAGTACACACACCTGAGGGGGGGATAATAAAAATAAAGATGATAATTAACTGAGATGATCTCAAGAGATAACTGTCTACCATTGCAGAACATTGTAAAGGTGATCAGATGATATATTTAAGTATATGTACAAAATACGATCAAAGGACAAAGTCTGACAGGAGGATGAGGAGCCTAACCTTTTTTTTCTGCAGATCTTCTTGTTTGGACAGTTGACTGTCTATAGCCTGAATCAACTCACTCACACAGGACCGCAGACTCTGCAAGGAATAACAGCCAGAAACATCCATGAACACACTGTGGCAGGAACTCTTCAAAGCTTGCAGTGTTTTCAGTCAGAACACATACCATAACCTCCTCTCGCAGCTGTCCCAGTGGCACAGAGAGTTGATTGAGGGCTTTGTCCATCCCCACCTGAGATGAGAGAGGAGAGCTCTGAGATTAGAAACAGTCTTCAGACTATTGGTATGCTGTGCTCCGTCTCATTTGTCACCAAAATACTATAAGAAGCCAACAGTACTGAACTGAGTCAGCTGATGTCAAAATCGATACTCGAGAATACGAATTAGGTAACAACTGACACATTCTTACCAGATACCAAAAAATGACAGTAAACATAAGACCATTACAAATCACCCATTTTGAAAAAATAATAATAGTATTTTAGCTGATATTGAACATGACACTTGACAATAAATGTCAGGCTTGCCTTACTGACATTTTCAACAGAAACGGACACTGATTTCTAGATTCCCTCCCTGTCTCCTGTAGCTGCTGGTTGCTGTGGCTAACTGGCAACCTTAACAACGACTGACCAGGTTGGTGGAGAGGTTCACAAAGTCGGCGTAGTCCTTGTTGATGAGCTCCACCATGGCCGTTTTCAGCAGCTTATAGTAGAGCTCCAGGTCCTCTCTCATCTCCTCCAGCTGGACCTGCTTCCGACACTCCGCCACAAACTGGTCGACGTCAAAGTCATCCTGCAGACAGAGAAACAACACAGGCATCACGATCAGACAGACCAGAAGCGTCCACACACATTGAGACAAGAGCCCTTGGTAATCAGCCATGCATACAACAACGTCCAGTATCACTAACACATGGACAGACACGGTTTATGTAAAACAGCAAAGAGTAACGTTACATCGACTAATGTAATTTACACACAGACAGATCGAAGAGACTGAATGACTACATGTCATTACTAACGCCGTTTGCTATAAGAGAGTATGGTATGGAAGTTTAAACGCTTATTAACTTGATTAAGTATCTATATTCAATAACAAGTATTAACAGTCAACTAGCTAATGCTAGCTACTTTTAACACCATAAGCTATCGATAGCGCGTTACAAAACGGATAATAACGTTAACGGATTTTTACCTTCATAAAAACATCCTTGTCGAAGCACAAAGAATCTGGTCCCTTCGGTAGATTCATGTTGAATTATAAAACACAGCTACAACATACACACAGAAGTCACTAGCCGCTAGCTAGCTGCTGTAACCCAACTTCCGCAAACATGGCAAGCGCACCAACGAGGAAGAAGACGTAGCCGGGTTACAACAATACTACAGCGCTCCCCCTAGAGGCAACAAGAGGTAAATGTACAGCTGTAAGGCGAGGATGAGGCTTCTCAATAGAGTAATGAACTTCAAATTACATGTGACTCCATCAAACGGATGGTGAGTTCATTGCAGGATTACAAGATACTGTCGTTGGATATTATTTGGGACAGGTGGAAATATTTAGGTTCAACTCAGGCCTTCAGTGCAGAAAAAAAAGCAATAAAAAAAAAAAAAAATCAGGGTTTTCCATTTCCGTTTCCACTGTTACCAAAATTGTCCCAGCTTTGACACTGACTAGAGCTCATTTCCATATATGTTAGATAATGTCTATTGTCAGCAATACAGAATGTAAAATAAATGTGGGCAGACTAATGATCCAACAGGGCAACAAGGCTGCATAATGACTTGACTTGACCAAATGTAAATTCTTAAAGTTTATCCTGTACTTTAATTGCTTTTAATCTCAAACTGATGCTGCATTACGTGTATGTATTATGTGTAAATCAGATTAGATTATGTAGAGAATAGATTCAACTCAATTTAGTACAAGTACGGAGACAGCAAGATTGCACCGGTCTGAACATCCTAATGTTAATTATCCATGAGACTCCCTTTTAGGGCCTATTTTTAGCTGTTGTTTGTCTTTCTTTAATTAAAACCTTGAATGAACTATATCATCTGCTTTGTTTTACAGCACAGAAAGATGAGAGGTTGTTTAAAACCTCACACATGCACGTTAATCTTACGTTATCACGTTATTTATTTATTTTTTGTTTTGTTTTCTTGTCCTCTGGCTTCTTGTACTCTGTCTTGTTGCTGCTGTAACGTGAATTTCCCCCATTGTGGGATAAATTAAGTCTCTCTTATCTTATCTTAATCACTGTCCACCAGATAAAGGTCTCTGGGCCTAATTAGTGAAAGCATATGGTAAAAGTAAACACCAGACAAAATAAGAAAGTGATATGCAAGAAAGGTTTATCCTCAGGCTTGAAAAGTTGACAAATCAACCTCGTCAGAAGGTCCTTTTAGGTGCTCCTCTGGAGCTTTTGGTCGGATCACATGAATTTCATCAGCAGACTGACTTTGTGCAGATGTCAAATTAAAACTTTTTCAAGCACTTTAAGGCCTTCTTACCCCTGTAGGCTTAAAATTAATTCCTCGCCTTTGGAAATGTAGTTGACAAACTAATACTGTCAGAGTCTAAAAAACAGACCTAAAAATGGAAACATTTGCAATTCCATGACAACTGAGCAAACTCCATCTGCGAAGGAGGATCTTGTGATATCAAACAGCTCCTAATAGCTTCTATATGGAGCATTATTTTGTTGACTATGGAGGGTGCTTGTGTGCAAAAGTTTTTTTTTTTTAATTTAATTTTATTTTCTTATTATTTTGTTGTAGGGTTGTAGACATAAAAAAAAACATAAACCATTCTAATAATATATTTTTGTTACATTGATTTTCAGGGCTTCCAGGATGCCATGAGATTAGATATCCGTGCTGTCCTTTTCTGTTTTCTACAGACGTTAGATTATCATTAATCATCATCATTTTCCCTCATCGTGGCTCCAGCAGCTGCCGGCAGCCGCTCCTCTCTGAGTTTGGATGAGAAAGCGCTTCTTATTGGATGACAGGGCAGGGCTTTGGTGTCAGGTGATGCGGCGGCAGCCACTACTCCCTCTGTCTCCTCTCTGTGGGCAGAAATCACTGGTCTCTCAACCCGGATGCTGTGCCACAACTATCGATAATTTTGCCCATGCCCAGTGCGCAGCGCTGTAGACAGAGCAAGGGGGCGGAAATATTTCAGTACCCTTGAGGCGGACAGCTCTCCCCGGATCCACACGCGTCCGACCGCCGGGGTCCGCATCTGAGCCTGGAGTGCGGAGGGGATCATAATTCACACCTAGGACTGGGGAGGGTGTAGCCGCCACATTAAACGCAAACACATCGTGACTACTTGCACTAGCTGTAGTGGAAGAGAGAGGGAGAGGGAGGAAGAAAGAGACAGGGGGGAGCAGAGCAGCATCACCACAGAGAGAGATGGCGGAGTGCGGGCGGAAGGCGCTGTCTCTCCTGGAAGCGGCCCGCTCCCGGTACGAGAGCCTGCAGATATCCGACGACGTGTTCGGCGAGTCGGGGGATGACAGCAGCGACAATCCCTTCTACAGCACCTCCGGAGACTCCGACTCCGACAACTACATAGCCGAAGTAGGCGAGGAGGAGCACCCGAAGCACCAACACCACCAAAAACGGAGCGATAAGGAGAGCGGGCAAAGCTGGGGAGCAGGAGGTGGCAGCGGCGGGAGCAGCGGAGCCGGTCCCCCGGGCTCTCTGTCCCGTAGTCAGGCAGAGGAGGAGGGCTGGACGGAGACCCTGCAGGATGTCACGGTGCCGCCGTACAAAGAGACATATGGTGAGGCGTGATGCACGACAGGATGAATAAGGTCATATGCGCAACGGGGAATAGTTGGGTGGATGTGAGGTGGTGGAGACAGGCAGAAACAGTGCGGTCCACGCTCGGGTTTTTCAGGTCAGGCAGGCCGTTTCTGTGGCTCTCAATGTGGTGCCAAAGCAGCACACAAAAGGCTATTGCTCTGGGACAACTGGAGGCTTGTTTCATTTTCGTTTGTGTGTGTGTATTTGTGTGTGTGTGTGCATCCTCCTCGTGCGCGGGCGCGTGTGTGTAGTGTGTGTGAGTGGCAGAGCGAAGCATGATTCGGTAATTGCTGAATTAAGGTAACAGCAAACGCTTAGCCTTTGATGCTTCTCCCCTTGGTGCTGTGCTACACATGCTGTCCTGTGTTTGTGTATGTGTGCGTGTGTGTTCACGTTTCAGGGCAGTGCTGGGAGACATGCTGTTTAATTTAGAGAAGCAGCACGAGGTCTCTCCTGGTTCTACACACATGTATGCACATACATGACATAAAGAGGAGTGTGTGCATGCAGAATACATGCACACATGTCGGCCTTTGTCCTCCTGCAACAGTTTACAGGAAATGAAACAAAAGCTCAAGGCACCCTGATGTTGGTTGCACTCTTTAGTGTGTGTGTGTGTGAGACTTGTCCTTATGTGTGTGTGTGTGAATCGTGACAGTTAAACAGCACCCTGCAGTCTCAGGGCTCTGCCTCTTTCTTTGCCTCAGTCTGTCTTTGTGATAAAAGCCCAAAAGCAGCACCTCTCAAGTTGTTCTCACATTGTTTAAAACCAGCTGCTAGTTGCAAAATGTACCTGCAGTCACTGCCGTTTCTCCGCTCTTATAGTTTTTATCCATGTAGCGATCACCAAGTACAGTATGCATCACAGAGTGGGCTTTGGGTTTATAGTGCGGCGCCGTCTGTCAGGCTTCGTTTGTTTTTTGTCCTCCTCTCCCGTCTCTTCTGCCTCCAGCTGAAGCAAAGGCGATTGGTGGAAATGCCATCCTGAATCCACTGTTACGTGTCGCACTGTGGCACCCTTGGAGGTGAACCAGCATATGGCAGTAGCAGATATGGACCAAGCCTCAGTCTGCTCGCACATTCAAACAAGCATACAAACAAGCATGAAACACACATTGGAGCATTAATATCCAAATGTACAAAAGCAGAGAATTGACTGTGTGCAAGGTGCCAGGAAACCATTGGAAATTAAGTAAACTACTGCACTGATTGTATGCAAAGAGGATTTGTTTTGCTTTCAGACTTCAAAATAAAAGCGCAGATATGATTCTTCAGTTTTTAACGGCTGTGACTGCTGTTGGAGCCCAAATTGCAGGTGGTTGCACTGGCCTGCTGTCTCAGAAAGCAGGATTACTGAGCAGGACATCAAACAAAACCACAAACAGCTCTGTTTACTTCCATGTTCCAGATTTGATTTCCACTCAGCCCACTTATCCGGCTAACTTCAGTAATCCTGCTTTGCGAGGCAGGGCCCAGATATGGGATATAGGAGTGGAGCCTGGTTCACTTATCCAAAATAATCTGAACTATACTGTACTGTAAGAGGTTTTTTTCAGGAGAGAAAGGTTACAGGATGTTCTGTCGGGCACATCCTGCTCTGTCCTGCTCTGTTTGACTGCTTCTGCTCTGTTGACTTAAGCTCAGAAGGCAGCAGGTGTGTCTGTCTGCTTTCAGTAGTCTGGTGTGGTTTGCAGAGATACAGTTAGTGATTGTTTGCACAAGCACAGCCGCTGTGGGTGTAGTCCCGCCATCCTGCATCATGGTTGGGATGATTAACTGACTGGATGGTGCAGGACTCCCCGGGAGCATAATCACACTCCAGACCTCAAGTAGCTAAGAGCGTACTCGTGATGTAATCGGCCTAAAGAGTAAAGACTGGCTGCATCCTGAGCTCCAGCATATCTGCATAAATGTTTCAGTGCTGATTTTAATGGCATGGGATGGGAAGCTGCTTAAGATAGATGAGGTCTCCACTAAGTCGGTCCACGGTGGAAATATCAGTGATATTTTTGCCGTGTCTGGATTCCTCTGTCTACCTGTCTGCCTGTCTGTCTTCCCGTCCATTTCCCTGTCTGTGCCTCGCTGTCGAGCAGTGACATCCCTGGCACAGACGCAGTGTTGATGTGACAGCTCCGCGCCTCGGAGAGCGCGCAGCCCGTGCATAAATCATCAGCCACCGTCGCAAAGCACGGACTCAACCTCACACCAGCTCCTTCCGACCGGCTTGTGTTTTGGCTTTGTTTACATTTACAGCAGCAGCTCCTCTTTGGTTTCAAACAAGTCGCAGAAGTTTGAAACAACGCTGAGTTTTTAGCTCGTACAAAACTGTGGTGAGCGTGAGAGCGATTCCCCTGCAGTGCAAGAGAGGTGGCAAAGGACCAAGCCGAGGATTATGAAGCATATATCCACATCTCAGATTATATAACCACCTTATCGTGATGTTGGAGGGAATTAAAGCGCTATTTATTCATTCACTTTGCGGAGCACGTCTGATAGATTACTGGTACTCTCCATATGTCAGTTTATCCGCCTGACCCATGTTTTTCTGACTGTCTGCATGTTGTCTCTCTGCAGAGCCATGTGCAAAAAGCACATACTTAGAAAGACACACAAATAAATAAATACATTGTTCATATTCACATTTAAGCTTTTATATAGAGAGAAAGCTGCTATTAGGTATGTTTACTGAAAGTCTGAAAACATCCAAAAATACAGGAAACCAGTTTTCACCATCAGGTTTTCAGGTTTTCATTGTCTATATCAAAACTGCAAATCAGAATAAAGGCTACTTAAATAAGCCATTTTGCCTTCTTTTCCAGGCCTGGTGAACAATCACCTGTACACCAGAATATTTCAAGGTTTTGTTGAGCTGTTTCATGGAAAATGGATGCTTCAGATAAGAAAGCTGCACTGATATAATCACACTGTGTGACTATTTCACTAATTCTTACAAGCAAGCTAGAATTAAAAAACTAATTTGACTGATTTGACATCAGCAAGTTATTTTTATGAATATTGTGGTATTAATTTAAGTACATTGCCCAGCCGTAGCTGGACTTTGTGTGAAAAAATAGACATAAATCGCTCTGAAACTTGTGCTCTTTATGTAATTTCCGCGAAAACTGAGCATGTTTCATCTGCATGAAGGGTTTATCCTCCCATAGTAATCTCTCATTCTTAAAAAAATAACTCCACCAGGCAGATGTTTGTCCCTGGACAATAGAAATACTACAACAGCTGATAATCATGAGGGATTATACATCTGTCTGTATGTGCATTGTAGGTGGTGTTTTGTAATGAATAATGTGGGAATTTTAGATTTCAAAGCTTCCCTTGCAGACGAATCGGCTAATATCAATAGTCTGAAAGAATTACTGTTAGTGTTTGATCCAGTTTTATCAGAGTGATGTAGGCTGGACTGAGGATCAGCTGGCAGGGATGCACCAAGAAAAATCCATGGAGGAAGTTCTCACTGACACGGAAACAATATCCATTATCCGTAAAAATGATAAACTCTTCCTCAGCTTGTATTTTTGGCTGACTCCCGAGATGAGCTGAGGTGAGTCATTTTGCCTCGGTGGACCGTCCATCTGACTGTCTGATGTTTTTATCGAGGAGTGGCTCGCTCTGAGGAAGTCGGGCTGGATTTTACATTCAGCTTTCAAGTCTAATGGAATGCAAATGAGCGGCTTTCCAGAGATGCCCTGGCCACTTCTGCTGTCTTGGCCTCAAGAATCAGTTTTGTGGGCGTGCTTGTTCTCCGCTCTGTCCTTCCTCCTCTTCTGGTCCACCTCCTCATGTTGCTTAAACAGTGTGGGTTCAGGCCTTGTATATCTTGAACTCAACATTAAAAGGCTGAATCAGATGTCCTTCATTATGTTGCTTGCAGCCATAAACTCAGGACTAGAAAAAGGAGAGAGACAAAGCGAAAACCTTGTTCTGCGCTGTTCAGAGATAATGAGATCCTGCTGTTCAATTGAGGCTAAAGTTGTTCTGCTCAACGTCCAAATTCCCTCTCACGCATCCAGCAATCACTGAGAAAATCTCTTAATTACTAGAGCAAACACAGCAAACCATTGTGTATTGACTGTGGGACGTAGAGCAGCACCTGAAAGCTTACAGACAGAGAACCTTTAAATGGGAGGTAAATTTCCTCTCAGTGAACTAGTGAATAACAGTAGATGGAAGAGGGAGAGTAGCTTCAGAGGAAAGGAGGCAAAGTTTTTCCCCTTTTCTGGAGACTCTGGACTCCTGTTTTGTTGCTTGGTCTACTGAATGACTGTAGAAATGTTGTAGGAGTACTACAGGCAGCAGTGTGTCTCTGTGATCCTCTCACTCTTTGCTGATTGCCACTTTGATCATGAAGGTGAAGCCACTCTATAAGGTGTAAAGGCTACAATATGTAGAGGTATTTAGCAGCACATATTCAGCACAGTTTGGCCAGTGATGTTTCAGAGCCACGGTCTGGACCATAGACTCCATCTTGCACAAAGCTCCGTCAGATATCAGTGAGTCAGGCAGACTAGATTAACATATTCAGCTAAACAGCCCCTCTGCCCTGCACTCTCTCTGCCACGAGGGGATGGAGAGGGGGGCTGGCAGGTTAACCAGGGGGGTGCATTTTGGTCATTTTGCTAACAAGAGGAATGGCTTCTCTTCTAGGAGCAAAAGAATCATAATTATCAGAATCTGAATTGGGTTTGTATGTATGTGTGCACATACAAGGAGGTAATGAAATAAACAATATATACAATGAAGTTTACAGGTATTTATCTTGACAGTAACCGTGATGAATGCACATGTAAAAAAAAAAAAAAAGAGCATTATTTATAAAATCATAGGAAGAGGGCATCCAAACAAAGCTGTGCCCCCCCCCCCCCCCCAACCAGGAGGCCCACCCTGCACCTTCAAGCTAACTGTTTTAATTGTTTATTACTTTTATTTTTACTGTTAGTTAACCTACTTTAAGATAACTGTTTATTATTTTAATTCAACCAGGTATTTTAACTGCTTTTGGTCCATTTTTTAAAATTAGTTGAGCTGCTCCGCCATCTTTCTGTGTACCCCCAAGCAACTGCAGCACCCCCTGAGGCTCACAGCTTTCTTATATGACACCCATACTGTGTGTACACAGGTGTAGGTACATCCATTGTTTTGGTTAAAAAGGTCAATCTCTCATCAGCTGATGCTTCACAGAGAGTATAACATCAGACGCCGTCCACTGATGGCTCCCCCCTGACTTGACCGTCAAATCAGAACATCACGATGTGATTTTTGCTCATTGGCTGCCACAACACTAAAGCAACGAGACAGTGGAAACTTCCGCGAGCATAGAAACGCCACGCTGTGACAAGGATCACAGTGTGGTGGCTGTCATGTTGTATAAACTGTCTAACCGCTGCCCTGGGCTTGTGACATTCACACCAAAAGCTGCGGTGGTTGATCCGTGGAAAAGCACAGCAGCGATTGTGTGAATGTACTTGATACAGTTTCAGACTATTTTAGTTAATGTGTTCTCTCTGTTACTGTTTGCTCTCTTCTTAGGAGATGACAATAGAGTTTATGTAAGCAAGAAACTGTTTGTGTGCATCCCACACAGCCATGACAGTGACAGCTCAACAAAATCTAATTTTGTCACGTCTTACAGTGTCAAAAGAGAAATCTTTGTTTCTGCAAAGTCAATCAAAGTGAAGGCCTGGTTCCGGAGTTTAAAAAGTGGGATTAAGTGACTGCGAGTTAGCTGTCAATCCGTCCTCTGTCGCAATTTTTCACACTTTTTTTTCCCTTCCTGTCGTGATCCAGGCCCTGCTCAGAAGATGCCAGCCACCGCCTCAGCCTTGGACTTCTTCCAGCTCTTTGTCCCAGACAACTGCATCCAAAACATGGTCATCCAGACTAACATGTACGCCAAGAAGTTCCAGGAGCGCTTCGGCTCAGACGAAGGCTGGCGTCCGGTCACGGCCCAGGAGATAAAGGCCTTCCTGGGCTTCGTCACCTCCACCAGCGTGCACCGCTGTGAGTCCGTGCTCAGCATCTGGAGCTCGGGCTTCTTCAGCAACCGCAGCATCGCCTTGAAGATGAGCCAGGCACGCTTTGAGAAGATCCTCAAGTACTTCCACATCGTGGCTTTCCGGCCGTCACAGGGAAGCAACCAGGGCCTGTACAAGATCCAGCCCTTCCTGGACTCGCTGCAGCAGTCATTCAGCTGCACCTTCAGACCTTCACAGACACAGGTGTGTGCCCTCTGCTCCAGTTCTGGGTCTCCTTAAAGCATCTTATATATTCTTGGACAGCTAGGTGCTACATTCTGCATCACTTACTCTGCCAAACTGGGGTAGTAACAACTGTAAGTGGTGACCCGTCGTTACCAAACAGCAAGCAAAAGTCAGCTAGATTTGTTGAATCGCTGTTTTCTCGGTCACTTGGTCCACAGTATAGGTACGTACACAGTATATACACTCTAAATGCTAGCTGTTTGCTCTTTAATTAGGGCGAACCAATCAAATAGATCCCACAAGGAGTGTCTGGTCAAAACCTGTTTACACACAAAGTATCTTGGTGAAGCACTCCTTTTTAACAGACTTCCCCTCCAGAGGACTTACACTGTATGCATTAGATCTACATTTATGCAACTGGGGCAGTGGAGCGCCAGCCTCGCTACTCTATTTTGGGTGGGCTGGAGTTTATTCAACTTTAACTACTTTCCTCTCTAGATGAACAGCAGCACAGCCGATTTTAAAGAACGAAGGAATACACAACGCGACTGAAGTAGAATCTGTTAAATCAAACTCTCAGCTATGCCCTTGTCCAACTTGATCGCTGTGTCGTCTGTGTGTGACAGCAAAAAAGAAAACAATACAAAGAAATTCGCTGCAGCAGTCGCTCAGCCTTGTTTACTCGAAAATCTAGCATGAAATCCATCTAACTGGGTAACACAGTGTTGTAGCAAGCCACAGAAGCGAATGAATGACTCCATGTTTAATTTCTAGGTACTACAAAATCATATTCATATTCACAATCTGGTTAGGAGGAGGGCGCCGGGGTGCCTAATCATTCCAGTGGGATCGGGTGCCACCCCTGCAGCCACAGTTGAGCTCTTAAAAATTAATGAATTTCTGGGATGTAGATGATGAAATTGCTTTTGGTCATCCTGCGGTAGGAGCTATGACATCGTCTTGATTGTGAAAGATGATGTCAGTGCCGAGATGCATTTGGGATTAAATGCTCTCAACAGCAACCCCTTCCTCATATCACACCCACATTTCATCCAGCCACCTAATTTCACCGTCAAAATAACTTAAACGTAACTGTTGATGAGCTGGTTTCATTGTGAAGCGGTAAAAGGTTTGGTGAACCGCAGTTTCTCATCACTGCTTTCGGATCTAAAAATGAGTGAATTCTAACAACGAGGGCAGACCAGCTTTCAGACACCGTGTGTGTGTGTGTGTGTCATTCACAGTGGGTATGTGTGTATCTAGGCCAGTTTGTTTTATCTGTTAGTTTCTATGCCAGGGGCAGAGAGTGGGCCCAGATAGTGAGAGTGGAAGAGACTAAAACTGTTGCTCCGCAGACGGTGGAAAGTAATCTACCCATTTAATGACTGACACAGGGAAGGAAAGGAGGTGATGTAGTGGGTTGAGTTTAAGCTGCAGCTAATGATTGTTGTTCTATTTTCGTGATTAATCAATCAACCATCAGGTAGCATTTTCAAGAAATTCACATATTTTGCACCAACAATCCAAAATCTGCAATATTAAATTAGAGATTATAGGTGAAAACAAGCAAATATTCACATTTAAGAGAGTCGGACAAGGTCATTTTCAACAATCAAAATAGTGGCTGATTAATTTTCTGCCAGTCAGTTTATCGCCGAATCATTTCAGCCGTGTTTTTAGTTGTAAAGAAATGAACAAAGGGAGGGAAGTGGGTCATAAAAACAGGATATTTCTCTCCACGTGAGTCTGTATGACCTGGATTTATCTGCCACTTCGTATTATTCAACATGATGCGAGCGTGCGTGTGCAGATACGAACGCTAATGTGTGAATATCAGAGCGGAATATTAGCATGTTATGTTAGCTCTCACTGACAGCGACTCTGACACATGTCCTGTGTCAGTCTGACGGTTTCGCAGCCGCTACGATGATCTGTTGACACTGCTTTGTATTGATTTGCAAGTGTTAAATCTCTGAGAGCGTTTGTCATCACAGAACATCCACTGCAAGACAGCAAGCGAGCGGATGGATGGATTTTCTTCCTCCCTTGTTCAATACAGGACAAGTGAGCCCATGCAAATGATTTACTTGAAGCATCCATGTGCAAATGTAACCACCTTGTTTTCAGCTGCAGCAGCCGTGCTAATGTGGCAGCTGCAGGATGAAATATTTGCTAAAAGGCCATTGTGGTCTGGGTGATGTCATCCATCCCAAGGCTAGATAGCCTCATTAATTTTCCACTTGTTTAATCCACAACTCTCATATTTGACTTGGAAATGGCTTGTTGCTCTCGGTCGTGGAGCAGGGGAGAGCTGTTGGTCACTGCTCATTTTAGTTTTAGTCAAATCAAGATGGAGCAGGAGGAGGAGGAGGCGGGGAAGACACCGGAGGAAGCGAGAGCCAAGAGAAATTTGAAATGCAAATATTTGCTACGTGGTCGAAAGCGTCTCTGCGAAATATTTGGCCAGGTTTTAGGTGTATTGTTTATTGTCTAAGAAAGAAAGGGTGAGAAAATATTTGTGCTCCGTTAATTCCTCTGTTTGCGTGTGTTTGGATTTGTGAATATGTGCCATTCCTCATTGGGAAATTCATCCTGATCTGACCCATTCTAACTATTTAGAGACCTGGAAAAAAATGAATATTCAGGAGGACGACGGCACAGTTCACAGTGCTGCTGAAATAAACTTCATTTCTTGCATGATGTTCGTAAATTTGATGGTAAGATTGGCATGTCACGCTGTGTACAGCCCCTTTTTTATGCCTCCACTGACCACAGACCAGTAACCTCTAAAGACACTCAGTTTGACATCATGGCAAACAAACAAAAGCAGTTTTTTGCATTTGAAAAGTGATTTTTTGCCTGAAAAATGGCTTCGAATAAAAATTGTTGGACATTCATTTTCTGACTGATTAATTGACTGATCTTTTCAGCTTTAATCTGGTGAGCCTGTTTTAAAGGTGGAAAATCATAAAAGCCTGTAGGTAACTTGAAACTTTCGATCGTATTCAAATGTTAATAAAGTTGCTTCGCAGACAGCCGCACCAATTTTTTTTCTGATAAATACTTTGCCAAACGAATTTCCCGCATCAGGCAGAATTAAACAGCACATTTCTCTGCTTTCGCCTCTCACAGTCACGCCTTGTCTGTCGCTTTAGATGTATTTTTTATTTTGTTTATTTTTCACGGGGTTTGGTCTGAAGCACAGATCTGTCTCTACTTTGTTCATTTTGTTTTCTCGTGGTTACAGAGAGACAGATGCAGACAGACAGACGGAAAGAAGGGGATAACCTATAAATGCAGAAGTGAAGGAGAAAGCTTGAAACAGTAGAAGAAGTGAAACTGGCGAGGGAGAAGGCATTTTTGCGTAGGGTTTTGCAGACAGCTGCACGGTTCAGAGCACGCTTTCTCTCCACAGTATCACACTCACAACACATACACGACTTGTGAGGATCTTCGATTGGCTTCCTTCTCTTTCTAACTCTTTGCCGTAATGTTACATAATACACAGCCTTACTCCTATCCCTCACATGAAAATCCTTTGTTTTCTCCCTTGTTAAGGCCAGCTATTTTTCCAGTAACACATCTTGTACTTGTGACATGGTTATATAAAAAACCCACTAAGACAAACTGTACTGTAACACCGCTTGTGCGTTTCCAGGTTCTGCATGAGCCCTTAATAGACGAGGATCCAGTGTTCATCACCACCTGCACAGAAAGAGAGCTGAGGAAGAGGAAGAAGAGGAAGTTCAGCCTCTGGGTGCGACAGTGCACCTCCACCGGATTCATCTGTCAGGTAGCAGCACGCAACACGGTGATGGAGACAGAAAAGCAGGGGATCATCGATCAGAAATCGCAGTTGTTTCAGGTCTGATTTTCAGAAACAGGAGAGAACGAAGAGATGAGAGAGAACGAGTACAAGTTTAGTTGTTTGCTTTGAGGGTATTTTAATCTCAACTTCACGACAGAAATCTAATATTTTACATCAAAAAGTCTTCAGTCTGCCTGAAGTCAAAAAGCCCTTTGTGAAACTTTGATGTTTGCCCAACTTCAAGCCTCATTCTCAGGTTGTCGATGTTCATTTTGAATTCAGCCAATTATGTGTCTGCGCTGCAGAGAATAAAATCACTTTTAATAAATTCACTGTGAACATTTGCCGGCCTTACATGCAGAAAATGCAGTGATCAAACTCATCTAGAAATGACAAACACCTGCTGGGCAAAAATATTGACTGTCAGCTTCTTCTTTTGATGTCTTGCAGTGGAATAGCTCCTGGCTCAGGTTTAGATCTGTGCCGTCACATCTCAGGCAGGCAGACCTGCTCTGCTCACTAACAACCTTGCCCTTACTGCAACCTTCCACACGAAAGTCATTTGCTTATGTAACACCAGCATTTAACTGGGGCCCGGCACTTCACGGGAACAGGCAGACCTGTCCAACTCTGACCATTACAGAGGACAAAGGAGAAAACATTAGAAACCACAGCTGCAGGAGGTTACCCTGAGCCACAAATACCCGGTATTTGTGGCCCAGGATGCTGAGTCAAACTGTGAGTGAAAGCACATTTTCCACCAGAATGCAGGTTGTGAAAGTAATTTTTTATATCGCTGCATAAACATTGTGTAGGATTTCCATCGAGCCACCCACACACACACAGTTACACACACACAAACGGTTGCACTGATATACTGAGGAAGGCCTTTGCTGGCATAACACGTCTACCTCCAGTGGAATCTAGCTATGCAGCTACACTGTCGTCCACCTTTACCTCATTTCCCAATACAGTTGAGGTGAATGGAACTTTGCTTGTGGTGCTCACAGCGATGAAAAAGTCAGCATTAACATTTCTTTGCAGTCGTGTTCCAGTCCCTGTTACCCAGAGACACCACTGTTTCAGAGGGATTATTTCTTTTGTAGAAAGTAGTGTTGTTTTTGGCAGCCTGTTTTAATTTTAGTCTTAGTCTAGTCTTTTTTTTAGTTTTTATTAGTTTTAGTCACGTTTATACTCTTTTTAGTCTAGTCAAGTTTCAGTCTGAGCGTTTTATTCTTATTTTAGTCAGAATTATCTCTATTCTCTATCTCTATTATCTCTATTTTCATCTAGTTTTACTCGACGAAAACTGATGACATTTTAGTCTAGTTTTAGTCAATGAAAAGTGTATTTTAGTCTCTTTTTAGTAATGCAATTCTATTTAACCCAGTCAATATGGTGTAACTACCTCGTAATATAGATGAAACCAAAATGTTCTTTTAGCCAAACCCATTTCACAATTCAAACAAGGTTGTCTTATTATTATATTATTGTTATCTTATAGACTCAAGAATACATCCATTCTAGACATGAAGACGCTCTGATTTGAATTGACAACATATTTATTTTACCAAGCAAAGCCGGCTAGCCGGCCATCGGTCCCGTCCTCTGTGTCAGCTGTCTGTTGTTAACACTAACCTACCGCAGCTGCATCTTCTAAATAATGCCGCAAGTGGGAACTAATGCTGTGACGTCGCCTGCGACTGCACAGTGTGACCTGATGCAGCCCCTGAAGTGAGACACAGGAAACAGAAATACTGCAAAATAATAATAACAACGCGACTAAACGAGACGAAATAACATTATAAAATTTCGTCTCGTCTCGTTTTAGTCAACGAAAATGAAGAGACATTTTAGCAGAGTTTCTATTTTGTAAACCACATTTAGTCTCGTTTTTATTCGTCAACAATATTGCATTATATATTTAATTGCAGTTATCATCACATGACCAGCATTTACATTGCGTCTCGTCTCGTTTTCGTCACGTGATAAAGGTTCGTTGACGACCATATTTAGTCATAATTTTCGTTGACGAAAGTAACGCTAGTAGAAAGTAGTTCCATTTGTCCAAGTGAGAACATATGTTCTTTTTTTTATTAAGGTAAACAAACTCTTTAATCATCCATCTGATATGATATACTGAAGGGAAGAATGGGCTTTTCACTGCACTGAACCCATAAATAGATGAATCTCGGGCATAAGACTACATTGCAGGGATAGTGTTTCCTTCTTTAGCCTGGATGTAGTCCAGAATTACATTAGCGGGAAAAGGACCAACCACGATCAGAATTTTAATTTGCTTATTTTCTGTCGTTTTGGTTTCCATGAACTAAAATAACTGATCAATCTAACTATTCATCATTTCGCTTGTCATCCCGAATCTCCTGCGTAAAACGAGTTAGAAGCATCACACTCTGTCATTTAAAGCCATATTCCATTACCCCATCCATTTAACAAATAAGCGTTATCACTCATACTGACTGTGGCCGTTTGGCAGTCGCTCAGTCTTTACAAGTCGGCTGTACGCTGATCCGTGCCTGCACTGAGATCTTCTCTCTCTAAATTAATTGTGTCGAGGGAGAGGAAAAAATCTAAGAAATAAAACGAGTTAATGGAGTGAATCAATGAGATTCCATTAGCCAGTGCACCACACAGGGATACACACACACACACACACACACACACAGAGGCATGGACGGACCACTTAGCGTAATAGCTAAAGGCCTGACGTAGACGCCGGCTAATCAGGATAATGTCGTTCGGCTCGTGAACAGCACAGAAATGTAAGTGCAAGAAGGACAGTGAGCTGTTTGTGAGTGTACATTTCCACATTTGATCATGTCTTTCCGTAGAGGACAAGCTCTTCCTCATGTTCCTCTTGAGACTTGTATCTTCAAGGGCATCATGCACCAGTGAGTCCAGCCAGAAAGCTCAGTCCACCTGATCCAGAGCAACATATTTCTATTATTATTCATGGCTCCCCGTCGGCACCGTTAAAGCAAACAGATCCCCTAAAAGTTTGGAGACTTGAGATATTTTGGAGAATTTTGAAGTCAGGGCCTAACTTCGAGGATTTTATTGTGTGAGCCTCCTACAGGTTTCCAAATAAACATGATTTTTACATTTCATTTCAGTCTGAGCGTGACCAAAAGTAAGCACAGAAAGTAGACCCCCTGTGAAAGGACCATTATGCAGGCCATATATGTCAAAGGCATCTACATCCAGGTCTACTTGCAGGCTGAGTCCTCGTTTCGCCAAATCTGTACATCTGAGGTGCAAATTTAGCATGACCCACTGAGTCATGGGAAGTATGCCAGGTTTAAAATACCAAAATGTCCGCTCCAAAATGTCATCCTCATCCACCAGATATTTACTCTAATCCGTGTGTTTCTGTGAAGTCTCCTGAACGCATTCATGAGTCATGTAGATTTTGACTCCATGGGCTTTTCTCCTGTGCCGCCTCAGGACAAACAAGTCTTCAAGACAAATCATCAACATGTCTGCTCCATCTGCCAGTTTTGTTTAATGAACATTGCAGACTTTAGACTTACATTGTAGCTGCAAGATTTTCTGCCATAGAAGACAATGGTACTGAAAACTGAAATAGAGCTTGCTAGTTCTATATCAGTTTTATGGACATGTCTTGTCTCTTCCCTCCCACTCTGCAGATCTCAGTCCATCTGAAGGAGGGCCAGGGTACAGACAGTCTGGCCACCTTGAAGAACAAGCCTCAGCTCCACAGCCTTGTGGCCAAGCAGCTCTGCCAGAACATCTCTGGCAAGAACACCATCATCTTCACCGGGCCATCCATCACGAGCCTCAGCCTCTTCTCCGAATTCAGCAAACAAGGTACACAGACAGAAGGCAACAGCAGATATTGTATCTGTTGGTTGTTGCTGCCCAAATAATACACCTTTTCTTCTTCTATCGGCCTGCCGGCCTCCTCCTCTGTCATCTCGTGTCCTCGTTTTCTGCTTTGATGTACAGATTCTAATCTCTGTACTCATCTCATCTCCCTCCCTTTTTGCATTTTTTATTTGTTTATTTATTTTTTATCACGGTGTGATGATAGCATCCTGAGGCTAAACAGCACAGAGAGGGAGACAGTCTGTCGCATTGCACCTTCAAATGAGGCTCCGTGGCCCTACAGAGTGATTCATTGCCTTATCTTCATCTGTCCTTTCGCCGCAAATGGAACATCTTTAACCACACGGGAATGTGTAGAAGCACAAATACACCTCTGTCAATGAAAACATCAGCTGATAGACTGTACTTGTATTTGTGTGACATGTAGTAACATCTGACTTGCCTGTTTTCTCAGCTAGTGTAATTGTATACGAATGCACAAAGCTGTGTCCAGATATTCACATTCATGACGAAAAAGCAGAATTACATCCCTAAAATTCTTTTAGTAAAAATGCGTCTTGATGCCAAAATCTGACACTAAGTGGCTTGTGTGGCCCCACACTTCAGTATTGCACTTCAATACACTGTTGCGCAATAAATCATGGAAGGCTCAACAGGGAGTGCTTAGCCTTGTCACAGCTGAAGAAATCAATAGGTGAAGTGGACACTGTGGTGGACACTCCACTTAACATCTGACAACTACAAATTCAGAATCTAAACATGTTTTTTTTGTTTTGCTGTTACAAATAGCCCACGTTCTCAGTCTGGGATGCTTTATCAGAAGGTGTTGAAAAATATTCTTGCTCTTATTTTGGAGGAAAATGCGATATTTTATGCTGATAATCCATGTCTGGAACAGTTTTCCACAGAGCTCTGATTTCCATGCTCATTATACCAAAGGCGACTTTTATTATGAAACCATAATCCTATTTTGGAGGAGTGACTCACATTTGAATTCTCTTCTCTGACCTGTTTTCTTCTTTCATTATAATAATTGCAGATGTGGGACAATGTCATAAAGCCCATAAAGGGCTAAAAAGGAGTGAATTAAATATTCAGCCAAACAGATCAGACTTCTTTGACGATATCATCAGAACAACTTGAAAAGTTTTTACATTCTCACAAATGCTTTTTCCCTAAACAATAAGAGAAGAGCAAATTTAAAGTCGAACGGACAGAGCTGCAGTACGCCAAGTGAAGAAAAAGAAGTCCAGAGATATAATCAATATTTTGTCATGCTAATTGGGCGAAGCTACCGCGAGGCTTTCAGCTAGAAAAAAATCTGTTTTGAGCTTGTTAAGACATTGTCCGACATTTTTCTCAGATTTATCATGCTGGACTAATTAACCGAGTTAATTACCCTGCGCTACCCTCAGCACTTACTGTGGACACACGCGCATGCATACAATACAGATAGCGATCATTGTTCAAATTGAGAACATTAAATCAGCAGCAGTCAGCCACATGATTGTTTCACTGCTGCTCGTCCATGTGAGAAATAAAGAAATGAAATGGGTGGAAAGACAGAAAGGCAGAGAAGAAGTGATGCAGCTTTGAGGGAGATAAACAGTCTGCAGTGGTTCGCTCTGTGAGTCCACATCAGAAAGCAGAATGCATGAAAATCATAATAAATGTATGTCACTGCAGGGGCTGATGAAAGTAGGGCTGCAACTAACAACTATTCTTCCCTAAAGCCTGGGGTGATGTCGTCAGCCGTCCAATCAACGATCTAAAACCCAAATGTATTTCATTTGCAAACACATTTTTGCTTAAAAAATATCACACTGACAATGAAACAAGTAACAAAATAACTACAAATAACTGCAGATCAACTAATTAATTAACCAACTAATCATTTCAGATATACAAGATTGCCTTTTTTTGTCCAAAAAAACAGCGTAAAAATATGTAAAGCAGCAAATACTTAAATTTGAGAAGCTGCAACCAGGAATTCTTTGTTAGTACCATCTGGTGTTTTACCTGTAGTAGATAAGTGTCTGCTTATTTTCTGCAAATTTTAACATGTCTCTGTGTTCGTCGTTCTTCAGATATCTACTGCTGTGGTTTGCTGAGCACCAGGAAGAGCGACTGTACGGGCTTACCACAAAACATGCTGGTCTGCGGCTCCACGCCAGCGCAGCGCGGCCAATCACGAGTCATGATGAAAGGCAGCATGTCGCTGATCAGCTGGTACAACAAGGGACACTTCAGGTTCCTCACGAACAGTTACTCCCCAACAAAACAAGGTACATGTTGCTCTGATGCACCCAGAACTAAAACTCTGCAAGTGTATTCATTTGGATTCTAAATATTTTAAGAATTTGAGTCCAGACGGGAGATGATACACATAATATGCACAAAATGCATGAATTGTAGGAAACCACAAATGTGGCATTATATTTGAAATAAGGTCATTAACCTGAGAGTTTTCAGTGAAAATAAGATAAACTGCACTGTCTTGTGTGGATGCAAGTTAGCATCATTAAGCATTCATGTCAGGGAAAATCAATGAGAGTTTGTAATCCATGATAATCCATTTCCAGGAGGCGACAGGATCATGATATTCCCCTCCTCTTATAGCATAAGCCACTCTCGGCTAAACCGTTTTGTTTGGGTTTTAAACCTGGTTGAAGGGCTGCAGTGTGTTCCAGCTCTTTGAATGAAACGTGTGGAAGCGAAGCACCAGATCAGTTAAAATGTTACAATCCAGTATTGATTTCCTTTCCCCTCTACTGTGCAAAGGTATGTGTGTGGAAGTGTCTGCATAAAAACGAGCGGCCCCATCAATAACCACAGTAGGCTTTTCTTATTACGACATATTAAATAGATCATATTAAGATTAGTGATTGTTATGTGGGTTTCACCCGTGGTGCCTGGTGTATATCTGGGCCCAGATTTGCTCAGGAAGTGGCAGACAGTAATGGAGAAATCTGAAGCAAAATCAGTGAAAGTGCACAAAGTCCAGCATTCAACCAGTCACAATAGGAAACATTATTAGTTACACACATTGAGCTAATAACTTAATGGCTGTGTAAGGACGAGGATATTGTGCATGCTGGCTCACTGTCATGGCTTGCTGGAACATAAATGGAACCTAGCCATCGTTAATGTTATTAGTTACACCTCTTGCGGTGACGAGTGTGAAACGCTGCTTCGAAAAAGGACCATTAAACACAGCATCCCTCCAGGGACCAAAGAGCGAAGAGACCATCTAAAAACATAAATAGTAAAGAGCCGCATCTGGGCGGCCTCCCTCATGTAAAGGAGCGCTTCTTTTCCTCCCCATTGTCTCCCTTGTTGTCGGAGAAAACGAGTCCCTTCAGGGGGATTCCCTGCTGTGTGTCTCTCACTCTCAGTCTGTGGTATGTGTGTTTGTGGCAGGTATGATCATTAAGAGGAAAAGTGGGGAGATCCCATGTCCCTTAGCTGTTGAGGCCTTTGCAGCGCACCTCAGCTACATCTGCAAATACGACGACAAGTACAGCAAGTACGTACCGACTTTTTCATGTTTTGCAGTGGATTTTTGGCGTCTAGAAGCCTGAGTTTTATACATCACATGACGTATTCTGCCCTTAGTGTGTGTATTGTTTGAAATAAAAACCCCGCCATCACTCTCCTGCAAATGAAAATTGTAAGTCTGTTAGTTAATGTTAGCAAACTTTAGATAGATATTGCTGTTTAACTGACATTACTCATATTTTTTAGACATTTTCTGCTTTTCTCCTTGTGCTACTGTGACACAACATTTAGCATATTACAGATAAACATTTTAACGTTTTATCACACAAATAAAAGTGGTCCCATCTCAGCCAAACGATGATGTCTAAGCAAAGCAACAGGCTCATGAGAATTTGGGAAATGAAGTTTTTTAACACTTAAAGTTGCATCGTCTCACTTTAAGGCATATTATTTACAGTGGAGTGTTAACTGTATTCATTCATCTAATAGAAAATCTATGACTAGGAACCTTGGAGTAAGTAGCTATTTTTCTTCCCACAGGTACTTTATCTTCCATAAGCCCAATAAGACCTGGCAGCAGGTGTTCTGGTTGAGCATCAGCATCGCCATCAATAACGCGTACATCCTCTACAAGATGTCTGATGCCTACACAGTCAAACGCTACAGCCGAGCACAGTTCGGAGAAAGACTGGTCAAAGAGCTGCTGGATTTGGATGACTGCTCCCCCACACAGTGAGGAGGAGGAGGAGGACAGCAGGAGCGCACAACAAACACCCGCACACACACTGACACACACAAACACAATCCCCACTCGTACATTTACACTCTTCATTACAGTTGTACAGACCGTGCAGTCTGTGTCTATGTGATGATACTGAAGCAGTGCCAAGCCTATGTCTCTCTTCCTCTAGTTGTTTTCTGTGGTACTGTAAATAGTCATTCACACACGACTGCACACAACACAGTAGAGAAACATGAGCCATGGGACAGTTCACATCCCTCCACTGTAACTTTAAACACAGATTTACTAAGGATGTGTCAGCAGGAGCTATTTCACAAGCAGAGATGCGGGCGGGAACAACGAAACCGGGACGAATTCACCCTTAAATGATGTCATCTTCAAGTCTGAACTCCAATGAAAGAGTTAAATTATTGATATGAACCTGAATCTCCCGTGTGACTGTTCAAACGTGTGCTCATCAGGCTAAAAGGCTACATGTAGCTCCACATTTACACTCTGCAAAAACACCTGTGACCCTTAGTGAGCTTAGTAAAACAGGACTATGGTGTGTTCACACGCTGCATGCATAAAGAATCTGGATCGTGATGTTCTCTTGTTCAGTGTGAAAATGATTTCTGCTCCAGGTGGATTTTAAAACTTTTTTTTTTTTGTGTGTGTGTATGTAAGTATTTAGCAAGTGGAACTGCCATTTGTGTGCGCAACGTTGAGCCCCGGGATGTAAATGTATGGCTATTGTGACCAGGTGTGTCGTGTTGCTGAATACTGTACTCGCTAAAGGAAGACTGTCAGGTGACATAAAGCCACACCCAGCAGTGTGGCACCAATTCATAGCCTCCCACTCCAAAAAAAATATATATATCTTTTAGAAAAGCCTTTCAGATGTTGTAAAGCCTCTGAAAACTTCAAATTTTGAGTATTTCACTGAAAGCATTAATGGCTGAAAAGGCAAAAACTCCTTGATACTCCTATAAAAAACTAATTTAATCTGCTTCATCGTGACTGTATGGGTGTGGTTTGATCAGATTTTACTGACAACATAAGGTAACAACCCCATAACTGTCATCAGATTTTAATTCAAATATTGCTAAATCCTGAAAATAGTCCAGGAGGAAAAGCACAGACAAAAACGCAAATCCATAAATTTCTCTCGTCAAATGAGCCAACTGCTCCAATATTTGGCAGAAAATGTGCTCATGTAGGATCTCGTGGCTCAGAGTCTGAAGCGGACTGAGAAAACAGGTTTTCAGGGTCTTTAAACACAATGAACGGCATCAAATCTGCAGCATACTTTTAACCACACTTTTAATAGCAAATAAACTCTTCTAATTTGACTTTTTTATTACTCATGTAGTTAACTGTACTTTGGCTTTGCGGTGCAAAATGTCCTTCAATAAGCCAGAGTTGCTAAGCAACAAGTACAGTCTTGGCTAGTGGGCAGGAGATTGGATAATATTGCTGGCAAGATTTAAGTCCAGGAAGTAAAAACGGACTCACTGGTGTCTTATAAGACGTCCCAGAAGGGCAAATGTTGCAACAAATTTTAATGTCGATGAAAGGCTTTGGAGCCGTGACTTGTTTTCTCATTTTGTGCCCAAATCTCATGAGGAGAAGTAAACTGACAGTTATTATTTTCAGATTTAAAAAACATGATTTTATTACTTATCACTAGTTACTATTTATCAGAACATTTGCAAGTAATAAGACCTATGGATGTACTGTCTATTGTATGTCTTTAGGGAAACCTTCTCGTCTGAAATGGAAGCATTTTGATGTGAGTGCTGACCTCTTCCAGTCGCACATTTCTTGCCAAGCAGCCGATTCAAACCTGCCGTCTCATGTCCAGCCAATGCAAGTGTGAGTGCAGAGGCGACCTGCTGTCCTCAGACCATATACCACACTGCTGTCTGTAGCTTTAATGAGGAGTCCACAGTCCACTTTGCTTTGCTTTGTTACGCAGCCAGCATGTGTGTTGTCATGCTGGATTCATGCTTTGAAGATTTTAAGTGAAAGGTTTCGATGTGTGCTTGCTCAGTCAGCATGGCTTGATGTGTGAATACATATTACAGTGAGATGACAGTCTTTACGCCGGTAGAGCAGAGTCGTCGAGTAAATCGCTGGCAGGACTCACGCACTTTCCCCCATTACAATTCAGCACTTTGAGGAGCGTTGTAAAGTAAGCGACATGTTTGTTAGATAATCCTTTAGTTTTGAACCCACTGCTCTCAGAAAAATATGGAAAATATGAATAGATAAGTTCTGTAAATATACGTAGATAAATGAAACGGACTATATATAAAAAACACCAATGAAATAAGACTGAAAATTAACAACTATAACCAAAACAGAAAAGATTTCCACTGTAGATTTAGAGTAGAAGGTACAGTATGTATGTGTATATTTTGTTTACAAATTACTGTGAGTGTATGTCCATAATCGCTGTCACTGAGACTCAAGATTGTGATTTTTTTAACTTTTTCACTAATCCAAAGCATCGTTGCCGCTCCTGTGTGTGTGTGTGTGTGTGTGTGTGTGTGTGTATCATTGAATGTTGTCGTCATGCATCTAATCACTGTTCACCTCAAAGTAACACAGGTAATCTTATCAGGCACCGTTGTCATGTCATGTAGTTGCTGGCTCATGATTTTAATACAATATTTGATATCGACAATTACACACACGTTCAGTATGAATTCATTGAGTCATATTATTTGCGTTAAGTAGAGCTGTGGCCGTTTTAGAAACCCTTCCAGTCTGTTAGGCTGCAGATGTCCGGTGGTGGTGATTAAAGGAAAAAGCCACACAGCTGTAGAAACAGTTTAAGAGGTACTTGATACCCTCTCTAGTTGAAGTCTGCTGCACCTCTGATGCTCAGTGCTCTGTTGCCCCTTTAAACACGCCCATTAGTGATGTCACAGTGTACTGACAAACCCTGGAGTACACTTCTACATCACTGCAGCAGGGTGAGGTCGCTCTTTACAGCAAAACAGCCTGATATCTCGATTTTGTTTGAGGGTTCCCATCAAGAACTGGCTAAATTTGGACGGGATGTTGTTGGTCTCATCTTCCTAAAATATCAGTGATAATTTTGGGGGACAAAGTCCCTAAATGCAAAAAAAAAAAAGAAGAAGCTACCAGTTTATATCATACAGGGAGAAAAACTCATCTCATTTCAGGGCAGTGAAACCAATTTCTCCAATGAGACTGACCTCAGATGGCCTCAATGCATGCGTGTGGCCCTGCGAGGCTCGAGTAAGGAGCGTGGATACAATCATCACCAACCGAGGCAGAAATAGATGAGGCAGGTTTAGGGACAGTGAATACACCAGAAGAAGAAAATCCAGCTCTTCAAAGCAAAATAACCCCTGGACTGCATCACAAAATGGTGAAGGAACTGTCGAGAGTATGCTAGCGTGAATTTTTCCTTCACAGTGTGTCACGCCTGTATAAAAATGAGCCTCTGTGATGGCTGCGTTTGTGAATGGGTGTTTAATCTGCAGCGCATGGTGGACTGAATCAGGTGGCGCTCAGCAAGGATGTGTGTGACATCCGCAGAGGTTTCCTGTAGTGCTTATTTCGCTCAGCTCAGACCTCAAATGAGAAGAGATTATGCACCAGGGACTCTGCAAGGCCACGGTTACTTGGCAACAAATTATATATGAGTGAGGGAGAGAGGGAAAGAGGTAGTATTTGAAGTTTTTCTGCCCATATGGTAATGCTTTTATCACCGCAACTGCAGATTGAGAGGTGAGCGGCTTCGTGTCATCTCTTTTTAATCATCTATCAGAAGAGAGGGGCCGAGGATTCTTTTGTTCATTTAGTTCAGAGGAGGGTTTAGCCCGACAAAGACATGGCTTCAATTTAAATTCTCAGGTTCACCTCCGAAAACAATCTCGTACAATTCTTCTGTCCAGACGGCTCTATTGATCAGCCAAGAATCACCATGTTTCTATAGTGCCTTTTCCAGCTCCTTTTTTCCTCTCATCGCAGCGGTTTAGTGTTGTCTGCGTCCTAAAATAGAGTTGATGTGAATGACTAGAACAGATTTTAGATTCTAACAAAGTAAATATGGTAAAATCCCGTCCTGCATGGTGTGAATAAAAGACTAGAGAAAAAATCTATCACCTCTGCAGTAGATTTTTAGCCTGAATGCTGTTTTATGCAGCCCTAAGCTCTTGTCCCATTGCTGTAATGACTCACCTCGAGTAATATTTCACACTTTCACACAACTAGAATCAACATCCTTTACTATGAGTAACACTCAAAAGCATTCATAGGTCCAAATAAAGCTCCTCTCTATGCTGAGTCATTTTACCTGTTTGAAGAAATCATAGTGACAGCATTTCCCAGTGATGGATGTCAGTCTTGTTTTTGTTTACTGTGGAAAGACTACGATGTCGGAACCTAGTTTGCATGTTGGAGGAAAGGATGATGATGGGTGAGCCCCACAAAAGTCAGAAAGCTCAGCATCCCATCACCAAATATAGCCTTAAAACAAATTGCAACCATCAATATGAAAAGCCAAAATGTCCACCGCAAGAGAAATGTCCCTTTGAATGGTCTTATTGCAACAGCGTGGACATTTTTCTCTCCGTTTTCAACTTTGCCTCCTTTTACAAATGACAGAGATGTCTGATACCGTTCGTTTATGCTCATTCATTTGTGTCAGACGTGCAAATGGGAGTAAACAAAGGCAGATGGGAAGGAGCAACATAGTGAAATATTTGCAAAATTTGTCAGACAAATGATGATCCCTAAATTGCCTCTTGCAAAAAAAAAAAAATGCCATGAAATAAATCACCCTCACCGTCGGTCGTTTTGTGGTCATGAAGCGCAGTGGTGTGTCAGATGATGTCTGTGTATGTGGTGTGCTGTATGTGCCGGTGTGCCATCTCTGAGCAGTGCTTCACAGATGTCTGTGTTTATATCCGGTGAGTGAGACGGCTGTCAGAAGAGTGAGTAAATACATTTAAGTGATCAGCTGTGGATGTGATAGAGAATTAAAATGTCTGACCTCAGGGCTTCATAACTAACTGCTGTACATTATATTCACATATTGAAATAATATTAATACACTAAATGGACTTCTATAACGTTATCCGGTGCTATCAAACAACTGTACAAATAATAGTAGAATTAGATTTGTTGTTGTTGTTGTTGTTGTTGGGGACTCAGCAACCAAATAATGAACACCAGAGTCATAAACTGCAGGAGTTGTACCACTGAAAACACCAGAAGTTCACATTTTCTGGATAAAACGTCAGAAATATTAATGTCACCACGCACCAAATGCAACTTTAACTTAACAAGTGGTAGAACTATTTCACTTGATATGATTCTGGCTTGTAACGGTGGCTGCAGGATGTCGACTAACCGAGTGCTTTGGGCTAAAGTGTTATCCAGTTTCGCAGACAGCCAAGAAAGACGTGTGTATGTGCATGTAATGTGGAATAATATGTGTAAAATAACTGGTGTATGCTGGACCAAATACCTTTCTAAAATGTGTGTGGTGATGAGTTGTACAAGGTTGTCGTGTAAATGTGTCTTCATTAAAACTCGCCACATGTGGGTGCCCCATGGAAGCTCATGACTCTGCAGCGAGTGTTTGGGAACCAGGAGGAAGGCACAGATCTACTGTCAGCTGTGCATCATGTCCATTTTCCTTGTAAAGCTTTTATGATTAGAAGTTTCTTTGCAATATTTGATCTTTCCACATTAGTTTTCAGTTGACCAGAGCTACATTTGGAGCTAAAATACTGCTTTTATGAAACATTTACTTATTTATCATGAAGCCTCTCAGAGTGGTAACCCTGAACGAACCGCACTCTCCTGCTCATAGTCGGGGACTCCACTGTGTGAAATGAGTGGTCTGTATTCAGCTGGCATTTAAAAGTTGCCCAAACTAAACAATTAACAGGTTAAATTTTTCAAGCAGGAATCTGTTTCTATTGTCATCTATTATTATCTGCTGGAGGCTCTCTGCACTGTCGAGAATGTGTGTTGTCTAACCTGGAATGCAGTTTTATGATGGTCTGGCGAAGAGCGTGATATTTTCCGAGCCTCTGACAGCGCTGAGAATTTGCCTTCAGCATTCAAAGAAACAAACCTGTAAGTTCACCTAAGATAAGATAAGATCATCCTCATAAGAAATGCGTAAAAACACTTAATTAGCTTGTCTTATCTGCTCTTCCTGTCCGGGACTGATGTTGTTGTGAAGTGTGTGAGTACACTCGACCTCCCTCTGAGTATTTTTCTTTTGCTTTAAAAAGCTGTCAGAGCTACAACTGAGCAAAACTATATGTGTAAATCTTTTCACCAGCTTACGCTCACTGGGTTGTGTCTGGAGTCTCACCCCTCTCTACTTGGAGCTCTGCAGATTCACCACCATTTTGCACACAGTATCTAATAAATGTTCCTGGTTTATTACACCTGAGATGTATTTTGATTATGAAAGTATTTCAAATGTTGGATTGACTCTCCACTGAAGAACAGCGTGTCACTGCAAACATGGACGGTACTATATCACACAGACAATGCAGAGATCTAAATAATGACATAACTCACACACAAAGGCCTCACAGCACCCAACGGTTTTATTTTTGCTTGTATGTGATTCTCTGTAATATTAACAGCACAAGTATTTAACTGAAATCTTTCATTTAAATGTCATAACATGGAAATAGAATAGTAAAGAAAGAAGAATGGAAATGAGGTAAGACTAAATATGGGATAATTCAGTCCAGTCATGGTAATCAGTCATGTAAGAAATGAAATGTTTTCCTAAAAGTCTATTGACTCAGTTGAAAGTCATCATATGCTTTTAGAAAAGTTTGTTTATAGTAGAATAAAACTGTATTTTCCTTAGAATAATTCAGAATTCACTATCTTTGAGCAGACTCAGGCATTTCCTGCTTCGCTCTGCAGAGACGTTGACAGGAACTCATGCAGAAAATGTTCACAGGAGGTTACAGAGTTCTACATGAAACCCATAAATCCACCACAGCAACACTTCAACAAACAACGTGAAGAGGCAGGAATTATGACAAACTGGTCCTGCCTTGAATTTGGTCCGCACATCAGCCTCAGGCCTTCAGTAGAGTCTGCAGCAGAAACCAGCAAGCGCAGTGGAGTACTGTTAATAATGATGTCAGTGATAACTTTATTTAAACGCCATGTCTTCAGTCGCTCTGTTGCATCTCTCGAATCATCATTAATATTTACAAAACAGTAAGTGCGGTTATCAGAATGATTCATACGAAAGCCTGCAAAAGCATGTAACTTTATCAAAATCCCCACTTTATCTCTCAAAGGTAAACATTTACATCGATGAACACGTCAGCGCCATCAGAATGACAGGACCTTGTGTCATTGCTCACAAACAAGTTAGTCAAAATGTAGGGAAAAAAATACAGATACAACAGATCAGACAGCTGGTTCAACCATTTTCCATGTAGACAAACAGAGCAGTATAATACATTTTGATCAACATGACATAAGCGATCAATAATGTAGGAAGCAGCAGTTAATTGTACATAATCGTTTGCATGAATGTGCTAAAGTATTTGCAGTTTATTCAGAAGAATGAGAAACTGCTCTTATGAAGTGACTAGATGGTGTGGATGTTCATTAAAATTAAAGTTAACCTCCCATCTGAGACGTGTACCAAAGTAAGAAAAACTGTAAAATACAGATAAACAAGATTAAAATAAAGCACAATTTGGCAAATGAAATGAGAATAGTGCAGAATAAAATGACTGTAGAAAATACAGTTTTGAAATAGTGTGAATTAAAGATAAACAGCTTCTTGCTGAAGTCCTCCAGCAAGTTTTCCCATGAGCTGAAGGGGCCCGACTGCAAAGGCCCGGTCCTGGTTTGTAGCCACGTATGTTTTAAACTTGAATTTGAACGTGAACAATCAATCCTAAAAAGGGTCAAACATGAAACCAGCAGCATAAATAAAACAATAACAAACAAGTAAGTCTAGGCTAACAACTGTTGGAGTGAAGACAATGTGATGGGTTGGGGGTGTGATTAGGACACGCAGTGACAAATATGAGCTCCTCTGCACAGACTGCTGTGAGCAATTCAATTAAGATATAGCTGCAATGTGAGATAAAAGCAGTAGAGGGCAGCAAATCACAATTCTCTCAGACAGTCTCGCTCCAGTCTGACCTTCATCTTATTGATCAACCACTGAGGGTAAATGCATTATAATTGGTCGGAGCACCAAAGTGAGACTGTATAATTGAATTATTTTTGCACCTTATTGATGATATGCTCCATAACAGACTGACTGACTGACTGACCTCCTAAAACTTCAACCGCAAGCTCCAGGAAGAGGCGGTTGAGCAAAAGTAGCTGCATGTTATCCCATCTGCAGAGCTGAAGAAGCTTTCAGTGAAAATATTATTTCTGCCTCTGACTGTGTGTGGTGGTCCATGTGTGTGTAATGTGTGTGAGAGAGGGAGGGAGAGAAAGAAAGGGTGAGCAAGTGATGGAGAATGAAGGAGGCCCGGCAGCAGCTCTCATCTCTCCCATGCCTCAAAGAAGAATCCTATACTGATTTTTTTTTTTTTCTTCTGCAGAACAGAGAGACCTGTGGAGACGTTACACAACAGAAAAGATCAGTCGAGCTGAGCGCTGAGCTGCAGCTTGTCTTCAGGGCTCACACAACCACCGACGGTCCCAGGGGTGGACGAAAGCATGAGGAGGCCTGAACGGTGCAGAGACAGACAGATTGAGTGTCAAATGGGCCGCGGTGCTGCCTGAAACTGTTAATAGTTAATCAGTTTTCATTTGATTGTTACAGTCTGTAGAGAGTGAATTGATTTCGCCACCTCCTGCCTTTGCATCCAGCCAATAAAGCAGCTGCTGAACTCAATGGAGACAGACAAAGAAAACAACTGACAGAGAGATGAACTGTGAAATGCTTGTCGGCTCATTTGGGATGTCATTGGGTCAGTAAAACAAGCAAAAAATCTGAGGTTTTCTCACTGTTCACAGTGCAAATAAACAGTAGAAGGACTCTCAGATGCTTCGTTTATAAGAACACAGTGTAAAAAAGTCCTCATTCAACAGTATAAGCATCAAAATACACTCAAAGTACCAGAACTAGGCATTATGGACGATGATCCTCTTCAGTATCATATATACATCATTGGATTACAGCAATGGGTGTAGTAATGTGTTCTTGGTGGAGCTAACTCTTTATATACTGCTGGCAGCTTTAATCCACAATATGACATGATAATTTATTAGTTGAATCTGACAGGTAGCTGTCAGATAAATCAAGAGTAGTAAAAAGTATGTTTACCTGCAGAATGTAGTGGAGTGGAGCATTAAATGGAAATATTCAAGAAGTACCTGAAACTGTACTTGAGTACAAAACTCTCCACCACTGCAAATAAAGTGATTTAAGAAACGACTGTAATGAATCTGTATCTGTTTATTTTGTCTAGTTTCGAGATCCAGACACTCCCTAAAAATCCCTAAACTAAAGGAGCTGCACCAAGAACAAAAGAACGATCTCGACTGACGAGCAGATTTTTTTTTCATCGTTTGATATGAGAAAAATATTTTGCTGCCTCACCTGATCGATCCACGTGCTTCGGGGGATAAGTACATTTCTTGTTGCATTATGAAGTGTGTGATTTCTGGCACGGGTGCCTGGAGAAGGAAACGGATTCACTGTGAAAGGTCACAACTCCGGCAACACTTGTCGGATTAAAAAACAGCTTTACTTTATTGTGAGGCCGACATGTTTCAGCTCGTAGCTTTGATAAAGGTCATCTATTATCCCGATATGAAGACTTTACGATGCAGTTTAGTCAAACACTCACTCAAACACTCATTTTAGGTTTGATATTATACACTGCTGCACTCATCACCCACAAGAGCACCACCTTGTTCATTCAGCCATGCAAACGACACTCAGATGTCCATTTTTTCAGAGCTATATTGTAAAACATTACTCATCTGAAAAATACAGTAAAAGTGGACTAACAATGGCGCTCCGTGAGAAATGTCTTCGCCAAGTTTATAACCTCTGTCTCCACAATGTCTGCAGTCTCCACCCATCCTACAGTATGTGTGCAAGGTTATGACATTCTCAGCCCACACTCTTTCAATCAAGCTCTTAACCCTGCACACACACACACACACACACGCGTGCACACACACACACCTCTGCCCTGTGTCATTATGTTGTAATCAGTGGTCTAAGTGACACCAAGGTAATGATTATATTTATGGTTTTCTTTTCATATCTTGCCTTGGGAGGTCAGTGTCGGGTCATGAGGTGTCACCTGTGGGAACATGCTTCGCTGTTGTATCATCCATTTTTGAAAGAGTCAAATCACATGAAAGATTTCATCAACATGAGTTTTTTTTTCTCCTTTGGGTGGTTTTTGTATTCATGTATCAAAGAAAGGAGCTGATTCTTGATGATGTGCAATGATTAACCACGTTTCTTTTCACTGGCTGCTGCCCTGTTGCGACACTGTCACATGTGCCTCAAGGGGAACTGTTTGGAAAACGTCAGACCCTCATTTTGACATGAAATATGATTTGCTTTAAGAAACACGCCGAGATAAGGCTGCGGGTGGACTTCGACACAGGCGAGGATAACGCTAATTAGTCCTCGACAATAATGAGTTCTTCTTTGCACAAAGGTGTCGAGACGCTCTCTGCAGACCACAAGTAGTCTTTTTCCAGTCAGGTGACATGGTGTGAGGGGATCTAACATCTCTCTGTCAGGTTTCCTGGTGGTTGCTCACCCATGAGTCACCGTCCTTTCTCTGCATGGGTCAGTTTTACAGATAGATAGATAGATAGATAGATAGATAGATAGATAGATAGATAGATAGATAGATAGATAGATAGATAGATAGATAGATTACTTGAAAGAATCAAAAATAAAAGTAGTTTAAGCAGTGTATACTGGTAATAGTGCAATTTCATCATGTAGCATTTTAATATCATTATTATTATTACTATTGTTGTAGTTATTGTTATTATAATAATAATTATTATTATTATTAAATCTTGATCTATAATTAAAAAGAGTAAAACATACAAAATTTGAAATGTGGAGTAGAGGTTATATAGCAGGCTAGTATTGTCTGCAGAGAACAGACTCCACCAGTTTTATGTAACCGTNTTATTATTATTACTATTGTTGTAGTTATTGTTATTATAATAATTATTATTATTATTATTAAATCTTGATCTATAATTAAAAAGAGTAAAACATACAAAATTTGAAATGTGGAGTAGAGGTTATATAGCAGGCTAGTATTGTCTGCAGAGAACAGACTCCACCAGTTTTATGTAACCGTTGTGTTATTGATTTTGGACCACACATGGAAAACATAAAGAGTCACAGAACAAACAGTAGTAAATGCGCAGTTTTCAACCTGTTACACTGCAAGAAAAGTCACCCCATGTGTTAAATCTAGTTTAAATGAATTCAGTACATTTACACTGTAATACAGTGCATGGCTGCAGGTGTGCAGTGAACGTACCTTTCTATTACCACAATGGACTCCTTGCAAATTAAGCAAACACACTTCTTGAATTCTGTGAAAAACTATTCATTTTCCATACTGTTTAAAAATCTTGTGCACTCACTCGCTATCTGTCATCTTTTCTGCACCGCTGCTGGTCAAGGGAGCACTAATTATATACTGTAGGTGGATAGATAGATAGATAGATAGATAGATAGATAGATAGATAGATAGATAGATAGATAGATAATTTATGGACGTCCACATGGAGTCGAACTGACTGTTGCTTTCTCATGGAGACAATGACTCCCAGCTGTAGTGTGTGTGCATGTGTGTGTGTGTGTGTGTGTGTGTGTGTCTCCCACTCAGGTCACATCTAAACAACAGGACCGGGTCAAGACCATGCAGATTAAACTATTACCATTATGATGTTAGTAGGACTCGAGGGTGGAATCATGACCAGCAGTTATGAATACCAGGTTTCATAGAAAACAGTTAAAATGACGCACAGCTGCCAAAGAAGAAAGCAGAGAGAGAAAGAGGGAGGAGGGGGCTGAGAGGTAGGGGATGTGTGATTCTTTGCCTCCTTGCATGTGTGTGTGTGTGTGCACCTAAGCCATGTGTTCAGTGACTGTGTGTAGGTGTTAGGGGATATTTTGGCTGCGGCAGGGGGATTCAGGCATGAGAGAGGCCTTCGTCATGTAAAAGGATAATGTTTTATCTCATCGGAAGAAAGGGGGAGGCGGGGGGGGGGGGGGGGTAATAAGAAGGGGAAGAGAGAGATTGATTATTTTCATAGAGCAGATCTGGCATGGCTGTCCACCCACAAAACTTTACAACCTGTTTGACGTGTGGAGGACTCATGAACACACACACACACACACACACACACACACACACACACACATGTTAGTATTGTGTATACAGGGTACTATCTGGTCAGACAGGTTAGGACAAGCGAAAGGAACTTCTTTTCATTATATAACGTCTCCACATACAGAATTATGCGCTTAGTCTTTAGCTGCAAGAGACTGCATGTCTGTGTGTGTGTGTGTGTGTGTGTGTGTGCCTGCTGTCAGTTCCTCTAGATTTATGCTTTTTATTAAGGAAAGTCAGGTATAATTTTAGTGTCTTTAACTGCCTTCATGAAAAGTGTCACAGCCTTGGTAGTATAGGCCTTCAGGTCCTGGATAGCAGTGTGTGTGTGCACCTCTGCTTTCCACTTCAAACACTCCTCCAGGCCAGAGCTGAAAATAACAGTGTGTTCCCAGTCAACTCGCCTGCTTAAGTAGGCGTTTTAAAGGGTATGAGGTTTATGTGATAGGAATGTTATTAATTTAGTGCCTCTTTAGTGCTTTTCTTCAATCACTGGAGAAACTTTTTCCCAACATTTTTGGCCGCGTCCCTTAAAAAGAATGAGTTTGTCACAGGTCCAACCAAAGGGTGAATCTATCACACACAATATGAACATTAAACTAAGATCATAAAAGAAAGCACAAATGATCACAAGAAGAGAATCTATGAAGATGGTCATAAATATTACACAAACAATACCTAACATCACCATTTCCATCACAATTACTGGACATAATGGGTTTTTTGTACTGGCTTATGTATGAAGTATCAGGCAGGTATGTATATGAGGTTGACTGATAAATTAATAAATAAATGAAATGAGATGATGAGCTCATCACAGCTAGTAATCAGTACAGATAACTATAGATATGCAGCATAAGTATTCAGAGCAAAACGCATCAGCACAACTTTGACTGACTGGCATTTTTTTCCTGTGTTGTATATGTTTACCTTGGCTACACACACCTGATACTACTTGTTAGGATTCAGCAGCACACACAGTGCTTATCGTGGGGTTTACACACAGATAAACACATTAGCTCCTACGAGTGGTTAAGTTTTCTAATCCACGCAACCTGCCTGTGGAATGAAAGTGGAGCAAAGTCTCGCAGAATCTGAGAGAAGATGCACAAAACTCTTGTGGATTTCTGTGATTAAATTTCCTTCAGGATGACAATAAAGCTGAAAACGATTCAAGTCCCAGTTACTTTAGTGGTCAAATCAAAGCCTCATCAAATCAAAGCACCTCATCTTAACACCTGTGCAAGTTCCCCTAAGCTTTTTTATTTCCTTGTGTTTTTTTGTGTGTCAAAATTTCATTACTGTCTACTTCCTGGGAAACAATGGATCATTTCTGCTGAGAATCAAAATCTCCCAGCGATGAAACCATCACAGTTTTTTTAAAGTCCTGACCCTCCACCTCTCCCATAACATCCAACTACCTCAGCGTTCCCTCTGATGCCTCTTTGGTGCACAACTGTGAATAATGTCTGATTTATGTCCTGTCTGAGCATAATGTTTCAAGAGAAATACACCTAATTATGAATGTCAGTTCTCAACAGTCTCGCTGGGACTTTAAATGTTGGAGTTTCTCTTCCAAAGAATGAGTGATCAGCATTAAAAAAAACTCAACAATGACACTGTTGTACTTCATCTGCACTGTGGGTTTCTGTTATAATGAGAACTAAAGGTTTCCCCATGAAGATTTACATTGAAACAGAATTAATTGATTCCTCAAACTGAAACAATAACACCAGACAGTCCAATCAGGTGCTTAACTCCCAGGTTTAAGTCATCAGTATCATACTGAGTGACAAGTCATTGACGCTCTACTGGAAATAATTTCCCTCAGTCAACAGAAAGTCTTTTTGGCCCTCACGCCCTCCCATTTATAAATATTTGATGCTTTACATGCTGCAATATCTGATGACATGTTACTGATCAATCAGATGAGGAGCTGAAGTGGCTATAACGTTACATTTTGTGGTGGAAACACACTTTCAGGATTAAGCAGAGCCGCGCTGTGCATGAAAAGGTTTGAGATCTATTTGATTAGCACTTTTAAATGAAGACAACATGTTGTGAATGTGAGAATTTGCTCATCATTTTTGACACATGCTCAATAGAAAACAGTACAAAGACAATATATTTAATGAGTGACCTGATCAGCTTTATTGATTTTTGTAAATATCTGCTTATTCTGAATTTGATGCAGCAACATGTATCAAACACGGTGGGACAGGAGCAACTAAAGACTGGGAAAGATGTGGAATGCTCCAAAAACACCTGTTTGGATCATTCCACAGGTAAACAGGTTCATTGGCAACAGGTGTGTATCATGATTGGGTGTGAAAGGGGCGTCCTGGAAAGGCTCAGTCATTCACAAGCGAGGACGAGCAAGAGGCACCTCTTTGTGAGCACATGATCATATAAAGGATATTACTACATGAGCTTTGTGAAACAGTAAAGACAAACAAATGTTTGCATTCTGTTGTTATTTATGTTTCACACAGCATGAAACTTTTTAATCAGGGCTCTATATACATCATTGTGATTTTCCATTTGTTGCCTCAGAGCAGTGGTTACAGTCTAGATTCATAATTGGTGATATGAGTGATTGAGCGACGGCCTCACGCATCCAGCTGACTGTCAAGAACCTGTGGACTTCCAGTTATAAGACAGTGTGACTAACCGATCAGCCACCACGTGTGCTTCATCGCCTCTAATCTATGAAACCATAAAACCATGTGAGAAGACGAGAAGAAACTGCTAGCTGTTTGGTCAGGGAGGCGTCCAGCACAGTCCCACAGTCGAGGAGTTAACAGTGAGCAAACATTGAGTAAGTGTATTTATACGGACGATATGTAGCCTGCAGACCCTTTTCTCTTTTCACAAATCGAGATAAGAACTCAGAAAAGAGCTCCACTTCCGCACTTCAAGTGTGAAAGCAAAAGGGTTTTGTTGTTTCCTCTGGAGGCCCACTCAGGGTGTCGCCCTGAGTGTCTCGCAAGTGTTGAGATATTGGCCTGATATGGAGGGGAGCCTAATGGGTTTGTCCTCTGAACTCATTTGACATGCAGAGGAACCTCCCCGGGGATTAACCACGCTGTATCTCAGGGTGGCTCAAGGCTATCATAAAAGATTTCTGCAAGAGTCGGACTGAATAGTTCAACTATCACCAGAATGCTTCTCTGATTAGCGCTTTATCGGGAACTCTGTCGATCTGAGACTATTAGGCTGCTTTATGGTTTGTAGGGTCTGTCATCTTTTTCTTATTAGTCATTGAAGACTGATGTTAAACCTCCCAGACAACTGATACGACGTTGTTATGTTTCACATGCTGAGGCAGTGACAAAGAATTTGCAACAAAATTACTAAAACAACTTGTGATTGTGAAGAAAACAAGACTTCACCCTTCAGAGCAGCAGCTGAGACTACTTAGGAATATTTTGCTGGTCATTATTTCAAGTATTTCATTTCAAAATGGGAGATTATGAAATCGCTACAACCATAAAAAAAAAACCCCTCTATTTTGCCGAGTGTTTTACAGCTGAGGCACTGCCTGCTGACCCTGCTGATGTACTGAACGATCGGTGAAGCGGTGCTGATTCTGTATTGATTACCAGCTGTCACCCACACATGATGATGTTGATGTCAGAGAGGGGTCAACTTGTCAGGGGGCAAAAATTAACTGTGGGTCTCTTTAATCCCCCTCTATCCTAGCCTGATAATCAGACTGAACGCAATTTCCTTTCCACTTTATCATTCCAAGGAGCAGTCTGTCGTGTCGATGGAAGAAACTGCCCATTTAAAGGTGCACTGTGTATGTGGCAGACCAGACAAGCCAGCCTCGTTTTAGATGACTGGAGTAGAACCTGATACAGCCAGTCAGTTTCTGGTGATTTCAGGGCAAATACAGGAGGAAACCTAAATCATATAAGCATAATATCAACTGAAAAAATAATTTTGTTTCCCCTTAAGTAGCTTTAATGTAGGAAAAATCCCCTTATTCCACCCTGTGAGACTGTGTTGTATATATAATATTTACAATGACGTCAAGTATTTAAGCCTTGGACTTAAAATTCATCCTGATATATTTGGTATCTATGAACTTTTTGGGATCTCAGACAAAGCAGCATCAGTTTGTAAAGACCGGTCCAACAGCTGGATGCTACTTGCGAAGGAGTTAAAGTCAATCTGGACTCAGGGGCCCTCTAAAAGAGAGGTACAAATTTAGGAGCTGACTCAAGGCCTTTGTCATTTTACTGCATATTCGGTTTATTGGAGCCATATTTTCCAACAAATTTGCAATTAATCAGTCCACAAACCAACTGCCCTGTTAATAATTTATCTTCAGTTGAGGCATGTCGAGTTGAGTGAAATGCTAAAATGGGCTGCACTGATGCAGAACTTTTATCCAAAGTGCTTTATTATTTGCCTCTAATTCACCCATTAACACACACAGATGGCTGCAAGCCGCCGTGCAAGGTGGCGGCCTGACGATCAGGAGCGATGTGGGATTGAGCGTCTTGCTCAAGGACATGCTGACATGTGGACAGAAGGAAGAGGAAGAGATTGAACTGCTACCTGGTCACAGCCACCCAAAATATGGTCCAGATGGCACTCGGGGTGCACGTCCAGAGTGAAGAGTATCATGATGAGAACTTCAAATACAACTTTTGGATTTACCCTCTGGGGCTCATGTTTGTCCACACAGCTACTCCCCTATAGCAGTTCAGTACAGAAGACCTGAGGGCGCAGTCCCCCACGGAGAACCACTACGGACTGTCTCAGCAGCCACAGTGAGGCTCTGATATTTGTTTTCAAACCTCTAACATTTTAACTTCTGAGCAGATCACCTGAGGCAACATTTTTAAAAATGGACGTAGCGTCTCGGAATAAAGCCCTCCTCGATTTCTGATATTATCTTTAACTTTGTGATAGCATGTCAGCTGTTCTGGTATCTCCTCGATCTCTGATAACAACATGTTCTATTCTGAGAATATTGGGAAGGGTTGACTTTGGAGGGAGTTTCGTGTGTGTGTGTGTCTGTGTCTATCCGGGCTCCCCGTGGTCGTTCTATTGGTCTTCTGAGTGGGTGGTCTGTTCCAAGAGAGGAGCACTGGAAACATTACACCTACATACACACACACACACACACACACACACACACACACACACATGCACAAAGGGAAACTGGGAATCACACCAACGCAGCACAGCAGAGGGTGGAGCAGGCAGGAGCCGTCTTCCAGATGTGTGACATTAATTTAGTTGATCCAAAACATGAACCGGTAGCTCCCACTCACTCATCACTGCAGTGTGTGCGTGTGCGTGTGTGTGTGTGCGTGCGTGTGTGAAACATTCATCCTCACTTTTTAATATTCACACACTCAGATATACACCTGCAAGTCTACATTTTCATATATTCTGTATACTTTGGAGGAAAGGAATCAAGATAAGAAAAGAAAGTCTTGAGTTTTAGGTGGAGGAAAAGACGGAGCAGGACTACGGGGAGACAAGGTGGATGATTAAAGAAGGGGAAAAGATGAGGAGCGGAGCAGGTTATGAGAACAGTCTCCTCTCTGACCCATGGAGCAGAGCCCCTGGACTTTCATACAATACTTTCCACCGGGGAGGAGAGGGGGGATACGGTGCATGGAAAGACAAAGAGAGAGAGAAAATGAAATTAAATAAGAAGAGCGGAGGAGGAGAGCGCGAGGAGATGTAGGAGGACGGAAGTGGTTGATTGGGTCCCCCCAGAGATTCTTTTGTTTAGATTGTTCTGCATTTCACTTCTTTCACTCTCTCCCTTCCACCTCCCTCTTTTCTGACATCTGAGGTAGATTACAACAGAGACCCCGGGTCACATTTATGACTTAAATCAAGAACATATGGTGTGTGTGTGCATGTGTGCACATGTTTGTACGTCCATTTCCATGCAGTGGGATTCCCCTCCGGTCCCCGAGTGGTGGTCAGATTTATTTTCTTGTCCATTGTCTCTCGCTGGGACATCAAAGGACTATTGTTTGTTGATCAGCAAGGGTGCTGCAGGTTACTCGCAGGTCCCGGACGAGAGCACTTCGCCTCTCCTCCGCATCTTCCCTTCTTATCTCCTTACGCCGAAGCTGAACTTTTAAGCGTGTCGGATCTCGGCGGAAAATCCGCCGGATCAGCACTTCCACAGCAACCATGTTTGGATTTTAAAAGATTAAGTGCGGTTGTGCCTCATTTGTTTCATTTAGGCCTTGACAAGGCTTGTTTTAAGGTCCCACAGACATCACACTCTCTCCATTCGCACGGCCCACTCTACAAAAACTGCTTTAATATAAACCTCATGGACCAAAAAAAAAATAAATGTACCACATACTTGGATGGCTGCCACACCTAAGCCCTGAGATTCAGTCATTGTTAGCAGGTAAAAGAAGAAACCTCCCCATTGATTTCAGCACAAGAGCACATCTGTAAAAGTGTCAGTTGACTTTATTAGGATCGGCTTCACTCAGTTGAAGAAAAACAACTTTTGTCTTTGGAACGTTTACCTAGGAAGAAAACAAATCTACAAAATAAGTTGTTGGAAGGACAATATATAAAACAATGGCATCAAAATATCTTTGACAAGAAAACAAAACCAAAGGAAAAAAAGGCTCAAATATTTTTTGGATGCAGGGCATTTTCCTCGTTTTGCCCTTTTGTTTACAAAATAATAACAAGAGGAAAAAAAATTAATAGTTATTTACAGTGCATATATTTACATTAAGGCATTTTTGCTGGGGAGAAAGACGGTTGATCTGATACAACCCCCACTTCTACACAACCAAATAAATAGTCAGATTTACCATGATACATTACAGTGCTATATTATCTTTATGCTACCTGCAGTGAATGAACAAATACAGTTATAGGCGCAGGCTAAATCACACCATCAACATGGACGTTCAAGTGTTTTTTAAAGGAGAGGTCCACTTTTTCTCCAAGTTTGTCTTAAAGCAATGCTTTGATGGAGTGTTCCTCTTGATGCTGTGATGAGATCTCTTCCTGAAGAGATTTCAACGCAGGCGACGGGGGACAAAATCTTAGTTCTGTGCAAAAATGATGTCTAAGGTTCAACCAAAGTTGCTAAAAGCTAATAATGAAATCAAATGGGGATATTCCAAATTCTTTATAGCCCTCTCTGTGTTATTCCTCATTAGAGCTGAACAGGAAGCGCTGAGAGGGCTGCACTGGTAAGACCAACCTCGAAAGATGCCCGTACCACTTTATCTTCAGCTGAACTTCACAATGCGTTTTATATTTGATTGTTGATTTTGTCTCCTATCACTTGCGCTAAAGATGTTTTAAGCAGGGATCTCTTTATGGCCAGTTCGTCAAGAGGAACACGTGCACCAACCCAGGTTTTTTTGACAATCGGGGAAACCTCTCCTTTAACAAAACATGCCTCCATGTTCAATTGACTGATGCAGCTGAGTTGCATGTTAGTTGTGTACAGAGTCCGAGAGAACCCTCAGAGACAGGACTGACTGTCAGTTTAATGAAAAAGCTCCTCATCACGTCAGGATGTCCGTGAAGTGGCCTGAGCCGAGCTGTTAAATTACAATGAATGATGGGTAAACTTGCAATTTAAAAGACTTTTCTTTTTTTTTTCCCAAGCTGAGTCTAGAGATCCAATAGATTAAGAACTAAAAACAGCACCATGTGTATTTAAAAGGACTGTCCACATTGATCACAGCTCTGCTACCACTGAACAAACACACATAAACCAGAGAAGGAGGCACTTAATAAGGTATCGATGATGATGAAGATGACACTTTGGTTAAAACATTTGAAAGAAGTAAAACGCTGGATGAGACAGATGGACACTAACTGTTTTTTGAAGACACTTCATTCAAGCTTGTGCATCAAATACAGTCGATTCTATTTTAACTGAGTGGATTGTAGGACATATCAAAGGGTTCTGCTTACATTTCTCTGGTTGGGAATCTGTCGAAAGACAACATGAATAATTCATCGGCTAATTGCATCTCTTTAGCAACCATCCACCTCCCTCTGTTCCTCAGCTGTCCTCAGATCTCCTCTCTCTAAAATCAAAAATCTCTCTATGTCTCCAGCACCACCCCTCCCTCGTTTTTTTCCTGCACTATCTTGCCTCCCTCCAGAGTACAAATGCCTTCAATTTTTAATATCTGAACAGCAATGATTTGTGTGGCGTTCACAGAGATTCAGTCTAGCAGTGATAATGATCGTTCCAGTGGTGAATTAGACGCCTGGGCCCGAAAAAGGCTCAGGCTTAGATTACCAATTCTAGTGCAAACTGAAAGATTTGGTTAAAAAAAAAAAATCAAATCTGGATATTCCAGTTATACAAACAAACTAACAAACCAAGGAGTAAACAAAGATTTGGCTTGACTAGTTTTGCAAACTTCTCGTTATAAAAAAAAAAATGAAGCCAGCTCTATATTAGAGACAGAGACAAAAGACGTACAAGTTTTGAGTGATAAGTGCTTTCTTTCCAATCACACGAAAGAGTCCAAATGGACAGGAGACACATTTTGGAGCTACCATTTTCTTTTTGTTATTATTTTTCTTCTTTGTATGTGTCCACAGAAATCTATACCAAGTATATCTGCATGTTAAGGAACCAGGAGCTTCATCTGGCCTTTATCTTTCTATTATACAACCTCCACAACCTCCAAAGTGTCCCACTCTGGGTTAAGAGCAACACATTTTTTTAGGCTATTGTACCACTTTAGCACATGATACAGCACCAGGAGGAGCTGTGGTGTCAGTGAGAGTCGCTCTGCTACAGGCAGCTTGTAGCGATGTAGTTGTGGGAGTGCTTTACGTGTACCAAGACAGTGTTTGTGTATTTGCAGCGCGTGTGCAAACACCGCTAGTTCTGGTGTCTCTTCATGTGCAGGGCGAGGTGGTCGGATCGGGAGAAGGAGCGCGAGCAGACGGCGCACTGGAAGGGTTTGGCGCCCGTGTGCTTCCGGTAATGGCGCGTCAGCTCGTCCGAACGAGCGAAACGCCAGTCGCAGCAGTCCCACGTGCACCTGTAGGGCTTCTCACCTGCAGGACGGGAGAAAAGAGAGGGTCTGAGGAGAGCAGCGCTGGAAAAGTGAGCGAACAGAAGAAGTGAGCTGCATTTCTAGCTCGATCACATGATCTCCAGCGGTCTGTGACGGAGCGGAGATGTGTCGATACGTGATTGTAAGTGCTCAGAGTACGGATGATACTGATTATCATTAGAACAGACTAATTCCCTGAGTTTCATGATTCATGCAGTTGGGTGGAGGAACTGGGAAAACAGGCTTTACTGGAAAGCCAAGCAGTCTAACAACATATACAGCCACAGGCATTCATCGAGCACTCAAAACTAAAGTTTCCCACGGACGACTCATCTGTATTGTCTGCTTTGGCCTCTGTGCATTTTTCTTTGATGGTTGTAGTTTGTTTCCCTGTCACTCTGCCATTCCAATAATCTTTCAGCTGCAGCCTCAGGCTCTTTGCAAAAACTGGTGTGACCTGTCTCCTTCAGCCCCAGTTCCATCTTAACCACGCAAGCCAACCGCCCAGCCAGCCAACAACCAGTCCGGGTCCACCGGCCCAAAGGTAGGCTTAAAGGATTTGTTCCTCCAAATTGCTAAAAAGAAAGTAAATCACACTCGTGGTCTCCATCCATGCAGATGATTTTGGATTTTACAGGTCCAGGTTTATCTGCCTCTGACATTTCTGCCACCACCCAAATACAAAAGAGGTGAATGGAATTTCATCTGTGGCACTTAAAGGCATTTAGTTCTGTCTGGATACTATGGATACTTCAGAAATAAGGCCAGATGAGAAGGAACTTGATTCTTGCTGAGCTAGATGCCCCTTTTTCCTCTTTCTCTGCTCCGTCTCCTTTTCTTTGACCACTCTTTTATTTGGATTTTAAAAGTTAGGCGAGATAACATCCTATTTAAGTTTCCTGCCTCTCCGTGTAATTGATTAAAGAGCGCCTTAAGTGTTAGCCACAGTGCAATTAAAATGGAATTTAATGGAAACTGTGCTGTCTGCTTGTCTTTTCTTCTCCTCGTCCTTGTTCTGAACGTATATTCACGTATTTAGAGTGATCAAAAACAGGGCAAGAAATATGCAGACTATTGGTAATCCTCCTGCAAATCTCAAATAATAACCCAACAACAGCGTGTCTGTCCAGAAACAATGTCCCCATTCGTCTGGATAGTCCACAGACCTCGCTGTGAACAGATCCCACTGGAACTACTTCAATGGAAGAAAAATAGTGAAAATCGTTGACAGCGTGTTCTGCGGCTTGTTCAGACTAATAAGACAATGGTTCCGGAAAAAACAGTTAAACAGTTTTAATGTCATTTTTCAAAGCTCTGTGAACCATAAACATAATTCCATTCACATCCATTAAATTGGGGTGGAGGCAGAAATCTGGACAAAATAGAAGACTATCTCCATGCTGGATACCACAAGAAGTAAGTAAATAAATATGTTTTTTTGTCCTCTGTGTGAAGCAACTCTTTAAACAAGCAAAGCGAGCTCTGGTCACTAAACAAACAAGGAAAGTAAACCTGTTTGGAAATTAACCAGAGCGTCACCAAACTTGGAAACACACACCTGAGAGTGAACACAATGAGGAGAGACGGTGAAAAGAGAGAGAAAGAAAAAAAAAAAGTGAACTGGGAGGAGTGTTTTTACAAGACACACACATGCACACACACACACACGCAAACAATCAGGGTAATGGATGTTGATGGAGATTAGAGTGGGAACTCCCACGAGGACCCAAACGCATTAGGAATCATCTCATACAGATTACTGACAGGTGTGTGCGTGTGCGTATGAGTGTGTAAGTGTGCATTCGAGCAGCTGAATAAGAGAAGTCGAATGAGTAACAGACAGAGACAGAAATGAGGGGGGAGGGCTGAAGGTGGGCGTGTGGCACAAAGCAGACAAGAGGGCGATTAGATGAATGAAAGCGATAGAAAAAGTGGGAGAAAATAACTAAGCGTGACTGACACAAGCAGAGAGGATATGGAAGCTGCTCCTACATCCCTCTGTACGTGTCATGTTCTCATCCTGTGGTCTGTAATAACTGCAAAAACCACAATCAGCCTGCAGCATGAATGACGCCAGATCTAATTGTCGTGTCATGTTCCCAATACTGAAATGCAATGCACGCACACCCACAGCCATGTTCTGAACAAGTAGCTCAGATTCATTAGTGGAACAGATTCTGGATCAGTGCTAGGAGTGAGTTTTGATTTTGTGTGTGCGTGTGTGTGCATGCGTGCGTGGGTCCAGATGAGTGAGGAATGCGTAGATATCAACAGAAGCTTTGTTTTGTTAGCTGGAGCGAGGTGGGGCCCAACACCTTAGTGCTTGTTTGTTGGCTTTGCTCATGCAAAACTAACAAATCTATATGTGAGAAGAGACCGATTGAAAGAAAGAGGAGAAGAAAGGCGAAGGGAAAGACAAAGGAAAATGGACGGTGAGGCGCACACACACGACCTAACGTATTTTTGTGTCTGCACAAACAGATCTTGTGTGTATTTATAGTGGCAAACAAGCCCAACTGGTCTCAGAAAAGCTCATCAAAGCATTTAAGCATCGATGTCTGAACAGGAACTGGGGTCCTAAGAGAGATGGCACCATACTACGTCTAGCGCTGGCCACATAGTCTGAAAGTCATCCCCTGGCAGAAGTGTGTCACTTCCACCTGTTTTGATGGAATAGTATATTGGGCAGAGGATGGGAATGGGGTAGGATACATTTACACACACATGCCAGGAACACAACACTCTGCCTAGCAACATGGTGCCAGTGCAGATACCGAAATACGAGCCACGCGGGCAGCGTCATTCTTTCTGACGGGTCCCGTTTAAAAAGGCTGCATTAATTAGAGGAATGTCTTACCCGTGTGAGTCCTGAGGTGGGCTTTCAGATGGGACGACTTGGTGTAGACCTTCTTGCAGCCTGACGACACACACAGGGAGATAAACACAAACAGAAGGCTTAATCCAAACCCAAATAATTCATGTGTCAGATATGCATTTACCCAATGAGCTGAGCTGTGGTACGCCAGAAATGTGAAGTAATGAAGAGCAGAAGCTGTTTGGAATGAGATATAGTAAATGGTAGTTTGTTGTTGTTCGAAAAGCACATGTGACTGTGTTAAAGAAGTGGTCCACGCAGTCTCATTTGGTACTGAAGCTGCTTAAATTTGGTGTATTTACAAAGAAATGCATTTAGCTGCGTGGCGCTGAGCGCACAGAACACTGCTTAGCTGGAAACATCTGTTCACTGCACCTGTTAGGTTGACATCAAAGTCGAGATATTTTAAGTTCTGGATTACAAAACCTTTTGCACATTGTTACACACAGTATGTAGATTACAATGTCAGAAGGTCAGTAAGATTTTGAATGATTTACAAAGACTTTAAACGAGGGAATGACAGCATTTCGTGCATCGCAAAGACGGAACAGTGAGCAGCTGCAGCAGCGTGACTAATATACACTTGGGTAAAGTGTGGATCTGTCCTTGTGTGGATATGATGAATCTGCTTCATCTGACTTTAAAGAAGTTAGACATGTGCTAACATGCAGCAGGAGGCTCCGCTTAAGCCTATTTTGCACGCTGCCATAGGCTAGTTGACATTACATGTCCTACAAGTAGCTGCACATCGTACAGCTCCAGTGTGTGTGTGTGTGTGTGTATGTGCCAAAATAAAGAACCTGTGCAAGCAATCTGAAGTGTGACTGTATGTAAATGTGTGTGGGTAAAAAGATCAAATGACTTAAGGAGAACATCTATCTAATTAACACACCCACACACAATTATACCAGCGGTGACTTCAATCCCACAACAATGTGTGAGAGCTCACGGAGGAGAGTGTTAGAGCTGTTTCAGGTGTGATAATAAATGCAAAGCAGTTTTTATACCAGACAGTTAATTGAAAGGTACTGACTGACGATCTCCATTGCCAAAATATTTTAATTCCAGTGCAGCATGTGCTCTGCTGTGGCTGTGGTACATATCGTGACTCATAGGCCTGGGAAAGCCATTCGAAACACAACATATAATTTGCAAAAAATGCAGTGCTGACCTTTGTGACTGATCAGACATTCACCTGACCACAGCCCAGGAAAAAAAAATACATACACACAACAGTGACAAGAACCAGCACGCATACCCAGCTGTGCTGAAGTTCTAACCTGGGTAATCACAGTGGTGGATCCGCCGTTTCTCCAAGTCTGGGTTGTTCCTCCGGTTGTAGCGGGCAGGCACGGTGGTCTGAGCTGGGGTTGGGGCTGGAGTCGATGCAGGGGCTTGGGGAAGGCCTGCGGCTTGGCCTGGGACCGGCGTTGGACCTGTAGTGAGGGGCAGGGCCAGGCCGCCCGGTCCCGGGCCGGGGCCGAGTCCAGGGGTGCCACCTGCCAACTTGGAGGCGATGGTGGCTGCGTATGAGGGAGGAGGGGACATGGTGTGGAGCACCTCCTTCTGCCTGTCAGGGCTGCCGGGCTCCGAGTTTGGCGGCGAGGGTGGCAGGTAGGGCACCTGCTGCTGGAGAAAATGGGGATGCGCCTGAGCATGAGGGTGCGTGTACGCCCCGCCGCCCAGGCCGCAGTAGGCAGGCTTGGCGGTCTCCTCTTGTTGAGATGCAGAAGAAGCTACCGGCAAATCGTGGAAAGATGCGTGGATCGTGGAAGTGGGAGTGTGTTGTATCTGCTGCTGCTGCTGCTGCTGATGATGATGATGATGATGATGCTGAGCCTCCATACCATTGCCATGGTGATGGTCCAAGCCGGAGTTTAGTAGCTGAAAGAGCGAGCCGCCGTTGTCATGGTGGTGGAGAGCGTGCTGTTCGAACTGTGACGACATTTCCTGTTTGACGAACACTTCCTGCACTGAATCGACGCCGCGGCTGCCTCCCGACTGGTTGAAAACACTGGTGAAGTCTGGTAACCCCGTCAGCGTCATGTTTATGGCTGAGGTTTCCATGGCAACGCTGCCAGGGCCATGCCCGGATGTGCCGCAGCTACCGGCGGGCGTAGCGTTGGGGCAGTGCAGCTGTAGGCTGGGAGAGAAACACGGGGAGGCAGATTCTGTTTTGATTTGGGTAAGACCCGTGTGGTTCTGGTGCTGAGGGGGCCGCACCTGCTGACACACGCCCATCCTCACGTAGGCGGCGTCGTGGAGGTACAGATTCATGTTGAGGGTGTAAGGAGCCCCAGCATGATCGTCGGTGAAGAAGTGATCCACCACAGATGCACTGTCTCTCTGCGACTTCTGCTGGCCGTCTGCAGCAGGTGGAAGGGGAAGAGACTGAGGGGAGAGATACCTGTCCATCTCACACTTTTCCTGTCGATCAAAGAGGACAAAACACACAAAAACATCTGGTTTAGACACATCTCGCTTCATGGCTTCATGGTAAACTTTGCTCAAATGATAAATGTACCCAGCTCTGTCTTCAGCAAGTGCTTCTCATGAGCCACTACGAAAGTATTCTGAGGCGCTATTTTGAGAAGACAAAGGTTTGATAGGACAGTCACCGCGAAAACATTTATCATGTAGTCATCAATAGGCGGTTGCCACATTCCCTCTCTGCCTGCAAGGCTGAACTCAAAAAACCCACCGGCCCTGAGGCCAGCAGTTGAGGATCAGGCCATGTTCTGGTGCAAATACACAATCACATCTAATACCGCTCAAATTCTGCAGTTATGAGAGCAGACTGAAGAAGCAGCCCGTCACTGATCAAAACTGGCATTGCAGGCAACAACAACTTAACACCAGACCAAGATACGCTCAAATTCTGCTTTGTGGTCTAATTCCTGCGAATCTGACGCATGTAGCTGGTGTAAAAGTTAGAAAAGCCCTGCAGCAGAGGATGAAACAGCAACATGAAAGGGAATGGGGAAACACCCATGCCTCCCTGTCCGCTGCAGCAGCAGCAGCAGCAGCAGTCTGGGGATGGGCTGCTATTTCTAGGCTCCTGATCCGACCAGCTGTTCTATACAACTCTCCACTGCTGCACAAGTTTCCTGCTCACTGTGGGACAGAGTTTCCGGGACCTTTCTGTCCGAAAGCTAGAGTCAGTTGTTGTCAGCGTGGTATGATGGTGAGAGGGGGCGCCAAGAAGAGACCAACAACTGGTGACCAACTGGCTGGCAGAGAAAACATGCGGTGAATGCGTTTGCAGGCGGAGCAGCTCGGCGTCGCGTCCAGCTGGCCGCAGCCTGCTCGCTTATCGCCGCAAATAGTGCAAAACAAAGTGCTCGTTAACATCACGCAGCAAGGCCGGCTGACATTTGGAGGCCGGCGAAAACAAACAAACAAACAAACAACCTGGATCTACAAGCAATCTGCCACGCCCATTCAATGAAACGCATCACTAATGCGTGAAGTCGCTGGGATTTGTGGCCGGCTTACCTGAGTGTAGTCGTTTTGTCCAGTCTTGTCTGTGATCTTGCAATCCAAGCCGAACAACGCCGAGTCCTCCAGAGGGAATCCAGCGGGCAGAGTCGCCTTCTGCAGCGGATAGAAGGGATCCTCCTGCCCGCCGCCGCCGCTCATCGCGAGTGTCGCGGCCATGAAGCTCCGACGCAGCACCGCAAACGATCGTCCTGTTATGCAAAAGGGAGGATGCGAGCGCGCACTGGGAGAGAGTGAGAGGAGCCGACGGGGTGTAGTGCGTGTGTTGGGGTTATGAATGCGCGCCTGTCTGCTACATCTCCCTGCACTTGTTTCATCCCTCCACCGGCCCGCAGACAGTTTTCTATCTCCCGTCGTAGGGCGGAGCGGCCCAGTGTAAATACAGCACACGCGCCGCCCACCAAACCTTTAAAAAGGCTTTGATCATTCATTCACTGGCCACCGCCCTACGCTCCATCTAAATACATTAGCAACACTGTCGTAAAGCGCGCAGACAGCCACAGAGGTGGTGGAGGTTCAACTCATGCACCAGCCTTTAAAAAAAAAAAAAAAAAAATCATTTTCCTCTTGTCCTTTTGTTAGATTATATCAAAATCTAGAAATCTGGAATGAGTGCAAGGTTTTATAGAAAATGTTCACATGATAAAATTCTGGGAATACTGATATTTGATACAATGTAACTACATATACAGTAGATAGTAATACATAGTATATACAGTATATAGTGAGTTGTGGGTCTCATTAGCGGCCTATTAAAACAAGAACCGACAGATTTAGTCCAGCAGAGGCCGAGACTTCCTGAATTTTTAGTTCCTAATTTGGTTCAAGATCCAAAAACATCCTGCGTTTCCCATAATACATGTCTCTTAAACATCCAGTTCTTCCAAACCCCACACCCTGAGTTTGTAGCGCGAGCTGAGAAGATTGATTTTGTCAAACTCTGGAGAGCTCCTTCGTACAAAACATTGTTCAAAAGTCTTCACAGGTTGAACAGCGATAACATAGACTTCATCTGCAAAACTGGTGGTCACCCTTTAATATGTGATGGTCAAACATAATGAAACCCTGTCCAGTCAATATTATTTACATGCACAATATCCCACATTTATCAGAGTTTATCATGGGAAATACTTTGTGTGATGGCAACTCAGACGTAAAAGGGACATGTTGCAGTGAATATGGAAAGTGTAAAGTCACACAAGTGATTCTAATGTATTTTATGATCCAGGGACTATAGGCTCACTAAGAAAAGTATTAGACAAGCACAAAAAACTGATGGAAAGGACAAACCAGCTTTAAAGCAGTTCTCTGGCTGACACAGATAAGAACGCGGTCTGAAATGATAAAGGTATGCCTACTATGTCTATATTTAAAGCCAAAGGAGCCTCAGCTCTTGCAAATCAGAGGCTAAGGTTCCTGCAACGGTGTTTGTCTGTATCTGCAAACCTGGAAAAGATGAGGAAATAATGATAGACAGACCTAATAAAACAGACCACTGCCAGGAAAGAGGAATTTTTGGGCAGTCAGTTAGCTCGGAATGTGTACCCCGTGGAAGGTAATACCTCTGTTTTTGGACCAGTACGCAGTGAATTTCTCCTCTCTGAACAATATGTAACCAAGGATAAGATCAACAAAACACTCGGACACCAGCAACAGTTTCTGCTTTTGTATTTCAAAAGTTGTTGAAATTTGAAAGGGAGTGTAATTCACATGTTTGAAGTACAAAGGATAAAACATGAGGTTGTGAAAGCCCTGAGTGACAATTAATAAGACCAGTAGTAACACACACACACACACACACACACACACACACACACACACACACACACACACACACACACACACACACACACACACACACACACACACACACGATGGTTCATTTGGGTCTCAGCTTTTGGTACCAATCAGGAACTTCTTTATTGGTCTGCAAAAGAAAGGGGGCAGAGAGGGAAAAGGATGGTGAGAAAAGCAGCAAGTGCATGACAGCAGCAGCTCTGGATTCTGAAGATACTCTCACCTACTTCCTCATGAATCAAAGACATATACTAAAGCATATCTGTGCTCAGCTGACCGCAGTAAAAAGCTCAAATGAAACGAAATGTCATTTCCTGTCAACCTCCTGCTCCTTTGTCTGAACTTGTGTCCAGGCAGGTTACGGCGGTGTGACTCATTCAAGGGTGTTGCCAAGTCAAGACACTTACAAACACAGTGGGTTTGGGTTTGTTTGGCGACTCTTCTTCTGTGGTCCTGTCAATACGTTTGAGCCGGTGTTTTCCTGCACCAGATGTCCTGGTACCAGCTTTATCTGTTTCCAACAGGTTGAGAGCGTCTCCCTGTCTGGACCGCATGCTGATCAGGACCTGCTTCATCACCGCCAACTCCTGGAGAATCACACGGTTCATAAAAAAGAGGGATGTGAAAAACAATAAAGGGAATCTTTATGAGAAATAAGTGGGATCACCAGGTATGACTGAAACACCATAATGAGAACTTTCTAGTCTTTAAGCAATTTGAGAGACCTTTGCTTTAAAATGTACATTTTGAGGAATTTTTACTGCCGCTCTCTGATGACATGTTTGTCCTGAACCGCAGGCCAACGCAGCTGAACTCTTGAAGTCCAACTGTGGGACGACTTGCAATAAGCTTGACAAGCTCAAGGGTCTGCAGGGGTGGCAGCAGGGCAGAGGGGAGGACTCTGGGCCATTTCACGGTTCTATTTATCACCCCTGAGGACATGAGCCCTGGCATGTCACAGACACGCACGAACACACACACACACACACACACACACACACACACACACACACACACACACACACACANCACACACACACACACACACACACACACACACACACACACACACACACGTACCCTGGTGGCATCCCAAACAGCCAGGCTGAGGAACAGCTGTCTATGACAGGGCACATACTTCATACAGCAAACGGCTGGCTCGGGGTGACACACTTGCACACGCACGCACGCACGCACGCACACACAATCTTGAAGGAAGTGTCTATCAAAAGATTTTTTTATATAAAAAGTAGAGCTGTGACGATTAGTCGATTTGTCGTTTGGATGAGGAGCAGAAAATTCATCAGCAACTATTTTAAGAATAAATGTTTGTCACTACGGTTTCAGGTTTTCAGATGTGATATTAGTTGCATTTTCCTTGTCTTAAATTACAATTAAATATTTTAAGGTTTTGGACAAAAGAAGACATTTGCTGACATCACCTAAGGCTGTAGGAAATTAGGGTGGACTATTTTTTTGGTACAATTTTCCAAAAGTAAACTTAAGTTGCAGCCACAATAAAAAATTGTTTCATATTTACAGTTTAAAAAGTGAAAAAGAGCCATGCAAGTGGTTGCATTTGTGTGTTTCCACAGGAGCACAGGTTAACACCCTGGTTAGCGCTCTGACCTTGTCAGACGCAGACAGTGTCCGATGTGCTGCAACACGCTGGTTTTACTAATAAATCTGCATTTTCAAAGCAAGGTTTCGCTCCTGTTTCTTTCTATTCTGAAACAGCCTACTATACTGGAATAGAATGAGAGACACTGAATGCAGTTATCACAACAAAAACATCAAGTTTCTACCACAAGAAACACCCAACAGTGAACACCATCATCGCGTGTACCTCTCGATGGTTGAGGAGTCGCTCCAGATCGGCGGCCATGTTGTTTTTCACCTGCTGCAGAGCTGTCCGTTCTTTCCTCAGAGAACTGGGGTTACACCCAAAAACAGGCAGAGAGATCGGACCGTGAGCAAACAGTAAAGAAACATTTCTATACTTCCTGTGAGTTATAAATTCAGTGTTATAGTTAGAACGTCATGTGACACCTCTTAAAACAATTCAGTCCTGCAAATCAATAGTTTATGTGACTGTTTAAGGCAGGACACTGTAAGATTGTAGACATGGTGTCATATACTGTATACAGTAGACATCCTTTGTTAATTAGGATGTGTTTTGCTTTGCTTTAGTGTGGGGTCGGGTTAGGATCAGGTGTAAGGTGTGGTGTTTATCTAATTCCCCCTCGGGGATCAATAAAGTGTTCTGATTATATATTTGTAATTTGAATATTGCTTCATGAGCGACTGTGCACTTAGTGTGTATTTAAGGGAAAAACCAGCAAAACAAAGGGCTGGACTATAAATCACTCAGCCTACACGGCAGGTTTACTAGCACTGTCGGTATAAATCACTGACATAAAACCATCAACATGCAAACAAGCAAGTCTTGATCTAAAATTGACCATTCAACTCTTCGGCTTACAGCTTGTGAGAAAAACTCTCTTCGGTGTTGTTCCGGTGTTTTCTCCCGGGGCTGCGAAACATACAAGCAGGAGCTTGTAATGGGGGTGCTTTAAAGCAGATCATCTTGCAAATCTTGAAACAACAGCTTGTTAGCTTCACCACAGAGAGCCCTGGAAAACAGATTTCAACTCACGGGTCTAACAGCCTGAGTCGTTAGCTGATTTGAGCGGAGTGGATTTGGAATATCACCAAACAAACTGTGAATGTTTAAGACGGAGAGACTGGTAGCACATGAAGTGAGAATCTCCTGTGAGCTGTGCTCCTGCTGTTAAACAGATAGCACTGCATAGCCACAGGAAAACTTCAATACCTCCGTCAGATGGGGAGGTTTGAGAAGCTCGAGAGACTTTTAAAGGATTTTTTTTTCACTCTCCTGGTCGCCCCAGGTGAGCGCTCAGTGCTAGTGAGCAGCAAGAGAAAACCTGCAGTCTGTCAATTTGCATATTTCTCAGGTTAAACTACAGTGGGAGGCCGGGGGGGGGGGGGGGGGGGTTTAGGTCAGCGCCAGGTTGTGCTGATGAAGAACACTCTACATACTGGGCACAGACAGATGCATGCACACATGCAGGTTTGCACACAGAGAGAGCCAGGTAGGTGTAGGCCACAAGAGGACAACGGCAGATCCAGGTAAAGCCTGAGGGCAGGGAGGCACAGTATGGCGTACTGCCATGACGAGTAAATTACAAGATACAAAATGTTAAGAATTTAACTAACACAGAAAGAGTTTGGCAAGCGAGGCAGAAGGCCTGACGACCTTCAATTACTAAAAAATGTGTGCTGATTTTCTTTTTAGTTCTGTTCCGTCTGTCGTTTCCTCCATGCGACTCTGCGCTCTGAACGCGTACCTGACATCGTCCTCGAGTGACGTGATGCGTTCCTTCATGGCGCTGATCTGTGCATCCCTCTGTTTCACCGTCTCGATCAGGTAGCTATAAGGCTGCTGCGTCTGCTGTAAGAGCTGGTTGGCAGCCAACAACTGAGGAACATAATTATGCATAATTGAGCATTTATACAAACAATTACTTCACCAATATAAATCAAGACCAATGTGGGTCACTTACATTTACAATTTATGATGCAACAAGAGTCTATTCACATGTCAACATGATGTTCAGTGTGTAGAACATGACTTTCGCCTTCACTTGTAATTGCTGATGTTAGCAGTTAACGAACATTTCCACTTTAAAACTGACTTCATATGTGGTTAATATTATAAAATAAGACAACACTGTCGAGAATTGTGAATGACTCTGGAAGCGACAAACACAGCGAAGATTGTATCTTAGCTCTGATGCCATCAGGAGTGGCTTATGTGCCCGTGAATGTGAGGTTTTATGGATGTGTATCTGAGCTGTGTCCTTTTTATTAATCGGAGTGGTACACTTTAACTAAAGATGAAGCCATAAAGTGGGAACACAGTGAAAATTCCCAATCTTAACAACCTCTTTCTTGCAATTACTGTCAGAAAAGCACCTCTGCATGCACTGTACAATACAATACTGCCTGTCAGTGTCAAGCTTAATCCACTAAACAATAGATAAAGTTAGGCTGTTACTCATTAAACCACTTTTACAGCCAGGCAGTAGTGAGTAAAACTGGGTGGGAGGGTAAAGACAATAGTTAGTCAGGGCATCTGTGTGGGTGGTGAAGTGGCTAACACCCTGCTCTGTCTAGTGACTAAAAAGCATAGTATTTCACCCTTTCCAAGGAATTATGAGATATTCCAGGTGAGTGCCAGTCAATCACAGCTGACAGCTGAATGGCCAGCTTATTTAGTCTGAAATCTGCTCAGCCTGGCTTGCACAATCTTTCTTCTCAGACAATATAATAAAGAGTTAGAGGGGAAAAAAAGGCAAGCACACTGGCTACCACAGCTGTCATTCACACAATCTCAAACCTTACTGGATGATTTTTAGCATCAGAGCTCCAGCAGTAGACACGCTAAGTTCACACATAGTCACGCACAGACAGAAATCACACACCCAAAATTAAAGTCTCAGCGTTGTACACACATGCACACGGTGTGCCAAACACAACAAAAGCCTTAATGATTGGTGTGGTGAGCTGTTGGGAGAGTGAAGAGCGTGGCCGTCACGGCTTTTGGCACTGTTTCCCACTGTGTCAACAAGTGTGACAGGTACTGAGGCTCGAACCTCTCGCTGCTCTGCGTCCGCTCTTAAACAACCTGTCATTTTCCAGGCATGGCTTAAAAGGAAGATCCAGAGTTTTTACAGTACTATTGTTAAACTTGGACAAAAGTTTCAGGATAAAAATAAGCACAGGAGGCTCTCATCAGTGAGCCCTGAGGTGTGTTTGATTGCACACCGCATGCGATGCCGCACAAGCTGCTCGGCTCCTTTTTTCTGTCAGCCATTCTTCTTCCATCAGAGGGAAAAGTTACTACAAATGCGGTTGATGTCAGGGCGGCGGAGTCTGTCTTTAAGAGGGCGATTAGATGCGCTGCTGAAGCTCACTTTCATAGCAGAGCGTCGTGCGATGGTGTGAGAAGATAAATGGTGGGTGATGAGAGAGGAGCCATCGAGCTTGGCTCTGTGATAATCGCTCTGTTATGTCATCAGAGAGGTATAAGCCAGTTAAAATAAGTGAGCACGGCTTTGATAGAAGCTGTGGAGTAACCATAAACTGAGCTGCTCTGGGAGATTTGTGATGGTGGGAAAACAAGTGTGTGTTGCAGGTACCAGCTTGCAGAGCTTTGGGTTGTTTTTTTTTTCTTTTTTTACAATTATGTTAAATTAAACGTAATTCCATTAATGACGGTCCCCAGGCAGACCTCACACCTCATTACTGTATGCATGCACTTGTGTGTGTGTGTTGTTACCTCTTCCGATATGTGTCCTGCCTGTGACTTGTGTCTCTCCAGCTCCCTCCTCAGCGATGTGTTCTGCCTCTCGAGCAGCAGCACCCTGCGGGCCAGGTGAACGCTGCAAAACAGTCGCACAAACACACTTTTGGAAATTCCAAAACACGACAACACCGACAAGTTTACACTCGTGTGCACTTCCACGCTGTGTATCCTACACGATATGTAACAGTTACATCAACAAATTTGAGCTTTTGGCTGTGCATGCATGTTTCAAATCAATGATAATGTGCATAATAAGACGTACAACCAAATAATTATTCATTTCAATCTAGACTGAACATGTACTTTGAAGTCAGGAGTATATTCAAGCATATCCCTTACCTTGAAAACAATGGTTGGAGAAACAATGACAATCATAGGTAGTATGAAATAATCTGGTGGTGATGCAAATGTCTTATAAGGTAGCACACGCATTCATAATATTTATTCTGCCTCATAGATCGACAGACTGCATGTTGGTGACACATAGTGTTGCTTTCGTCGACGAAAATTATGACTAAATATCGTCGTCAATGAACCTTTATCACGTGACCAAAACGAGACGAGACGCAACGTAAATGCTGGTCATGTGACAATAACTATAATTAAATATATAATGCAATATTGTTGACGAATAAAAACTAGACTAAATGTAGTTTACAAAATAAAAACTCTGCTAAAATGTCTCTTCATTTTGGTTGACTAAAACGACACGAGATTTTCAATTCAATTCAATTCAATTCAATTCAACTCAATTCAATTCAATTCAATTCAATTTGTATAGTGCCAAATCACAACAAAAGTTGTCTCAGGACACTTTCCATATAGAGCTGGTACAGGCCGAGCTCTTTTATCTACAGAGACCCAACAATTCCCTCATGAGCAAGCACTTGGCGACAGCGGTGAGGAAAAACTTCCTTTTAACAGGCAGAAACCTCAGGCAGAACCAGGCTCTGGGTGGGCGGCCATCTGCCTCGACCGGTTGGGTGAGAGAGGGAGAATGAGAGGGAGGGAGATGAAATGTTATTAAACGTTATTTTGTCTCGTTTAGTCGCGTTCTTGTTATTATTTTGCAGTATTTCTGTTTCCTGTGTCTCACTTCAGGGGCTGCATCAGGTCGCACTGCGCAGTCGCAGACGACGTCACAGCATTAGTTCCCACTTGCGGCATTATTTAGAAGATGCAGCTGCGGTAGGTTAGCATTAACAACAGACAGCTGACACAGAGAACGGGACCGATGGCCGGCCAGCCGGCTTTGCTTGGTAAAATAAATATGTTGTCAATTCAAATCAGAGCGTCTTCATGTCTAGAATGGATGTATTCTTGAGTCTATAAGGTAACAATAATATAATAATAAGACAACCTTGTTTGAATTGTGAAATGGGTTTGGCTAAAAGAACATTTTGGTTTCATCTATACTACGACGTAGTTACACCATATTGACTGGGTTAAATAGAATTGCGTTACTAAAAAGAGACTAAAATACAATTTGCATTGACTAAAATTAGACTAAAATGTCATCAGTTTTCGTCAAGTAAAACTAGACGAAAATAGTCACGGATAATTCTGACTAAAATAAGACCAAAACGCTCAGACTTTTAGTCGACTGAAACTTGACTAGACTAAAAAGTGTATGAACATAACTAAAACTAATAAAAACTAAAATGACAGCTTGACACAAAGACTAGACTAAGACTAAAATTAAAACAGGCCGCCAAAAACAACGCTAGTGACACATAATACATGTTGCTGCGGTCAGGAAGGGGCATCTGAGACTTTATGAAGTCCAATATCTTCCTGATACACCAGCATGCTACCATATTAGCATGCATACAATATATTTAGACAGAAGCACACACCGTAGCAGTGCGCCCTGTCCTTCAGATGTGAAGCGTATCGTGGACTGTACCTCTGCTTCAGTCTTCTTTTGGCCGTCGTGGGGACGTTGGCTCCGTAGCCGTATGAGAACAGAACCCTCTCTGCCTCCTCTTCATTCTCAACTGGCAACAGATAAATAAAATACAACACATGAATACTGTCGACGCCTCTCCAGCACCGTTATGAAAACAATGTGGAAGACTGCGGTCGCTTTGAATTTGTCCTGCTTGCAGTTACATTCTGCTTTTTTTACACACCATCTCTCTGTTCTCCTAAACTTCTTTCCATCTATCATTACAACATCACCATAACTATTACAGATTTTCCCGTTACTGTTCCTATGTCTTAATCCAAAACGATGTTATCTGTCAGTTTTATTATGCATATTCTCTGATGCCAGACCCGGACATCTGAAGGAATCAGCGCTTTGCTTTTTTTATGCTTTTCTCTTCCTGGCTTCCCAGCAATGTGAGCAATGTGCCGCAGAGCCAATGCTGTGTTCTTACTTTCAGCAGCCTGCATGGTGACTTGGTCCAACTCTTGCTCGAGTTTTTCATAGGTCTCCAGCCGGGACGCCTGCTCGGCATTCTGAGCTCGTAGCTCCGCCGACAGCTTCTCTGATGACGTCTGCAGTCTGTAAAACTCCTGGGTCAGGAGCTGAGGCACGGGAGGAGAGGAGAGCCAGAGAAAGGCAGAGGCAGGAGGAGACAGAGAGCAAATAACAACACTTTCAGCATTGTTTTCTGTAGAAAAATCATCTCTTGCCCAAAACCATCTGCCTGAGGAATAATGTTAGTGTAACTGTTACATTCTGTCAGTGTAATAAAAATGTCAGATAAGATGGATTCATATCTCCAGAGTGGTGTTTTTCCCTGATTATTCAATATATTATTACATATATATTACACACACACATTAAAATTAAAATGAGTAAAATATTTAATTCAAACCGAATATGAATCTGAAACTCAACGAAACTCTTGTTTGTCTTTCAGAGCTGCTGTGTTGGTAAACATGAAAATTATGGATGTGTACATTTACTCAGAAATGTTTACTTTAACCACTCGTCACTCCTCGTTTTCCCACATTTACCGTAACACATTACACCACAGACTACTAAAACATTCAGAAAGAGATTTAGAGAGATTTTAGAGAGAAGAGAGGAGTTCAAGAAAAAACCCTAAATGAAAGGGTTTTTATCCCAAACTGGCTTTAAACCTCGCTATTATAAAGCACTGGAGCTAAATCAAAGCTAAACAACAAAACCTAAAGTAGCTCTTCATTCACAGAGGCGGAGGAAAGACGTTCCTTCCATACTCATGTGCAATACATGATTACACCATGTATGCCCCTCTGGCAAGCGGGGCAGGGTTAAAGACAGGTGAAGAGGTGGATCTGAGCTAAGTGCATTCAAACATCAAGAACAATGTGCACTCAATTCACTTCTTGTACAAATGGGTGCGCTACAGTGGACAGAGATAAGAGTGGAGCCTCTGGACTGACATCCAAAGACTGAACAGACATATTCCTGAGAGAAGAGCATTAATTTTTAAGTACTGTGGGTGGACTCTTCCCTCGATGAACACAGCATTGATATTGAGCAGCTGTGATTTTTTCGGTCGTATTAATTCATGTGATGCTTGCAGCAGGTGAGTAACATCACCGCCGTCTTTCCCGGCTGTCACAGTGTTAATGAGGAGTGGAGTCGAACAAATGAATGTGCCACCGACACGTTTGCTGAACGTTACTGACGGCCTGCATTACGAGCACATGTTAAAAGTGATTTTTCATTTCTTTTCCAGTTAATCTGATGAGCGTCGAAAACGCTGCTAATGAAGCAAAGCGGGATTTCTGATTTTCAGAGTACCTCCAGTTTCTTTTGCTGCTTCTCGCACTCCACCTGGCTCTGGGCCAAGGCCTTAGCCGTCTCTTCCTTGACCATCTGAGCGCGCTCGGCTTCGAAGGCGCGCAGCTTGGCCTGGTTGGACAGCTCTGCCACACGGCTGTCAGTGCCCAGCTGCAGCTGACGAAACCTGCACAGACGCAGTGGGTGCGTTAAAAAAAGTGAAATAATGTGTTTTGGTGCAAACAGATCATGTGAACACGTCTAGATACTGCATCTCACACAGAGGGTAAACTCAGCTCTGGGCTTCTGGTTGAGCTCAGGCATGTCTGGTGGTTTCAAACAACTGTTGCAATGTCTTCCTTCATTTAGATACAATTGCATTTGCTGATAATTTGCATGGTGCCATGTTTGTTTGAAAAACTGGCAAGGAAGTGACTACTTGGTTTGTCTTGCGCAATGAACATTTTTCATGTTGAGCTGTTTCTGTTCGTAGTGTTCTGTGGCACATAACAGCTTGGCAAGTGCAGTGTTACAATAAGTCACCAAGCAGGAACGCCAAGTCTTAAATCATTTGGTTTTAGATGAGTATTTCTCAATGGCGCTCACAGCAATGTTTGGCCTCCTTTGATCTGTCATGAATGTAGCTGGCAGCTTGAGAAAGGTGATCTGACTTAAGTGTTCGGTAATTAGGAGAGAACATACTCTACAGTCTCTGTAGTCAGCTGACACAGAGCAACGCCGAGTCAAAGCCTCGTCATATACATGCGTGTGGAGGGGCACACAACGTGGAGACCGCTACGACCACCTTGCCTTTAAAAAGCACTGATGACACCTTTGAATGCGCACAAACAAAACTGCAAACAGAGCACGAGGTGAACACGAGCGGTTGATCATTTTCGTAATACTAATCTATTCTTTTTGATTATCTTCCAGTCGTTTATCATTAAATGCGCCTTTCGAAACATGAGGGCTTTCTGCTTTGCTCTATTTGAACTGAGTATCATCAGGATAAAAAAGCGATTCGAAGACTTCATGCTTTCTGATTATTTCTCAATATTTTATAGACAAAATAATTACCTGATTAATTGAAAAATAATCAACATATGAACAGAAAATGAAAATAATCATTTGCTGCAACCCTAAAACTAAAACACGGACAAGCCCAGCTCTTCCTCAGGAAGCTTTCAAGCACACACACACACAGACTGTATCAAACCGTGGAGGTTGGTTGGATAATATTAATAACTCTCGATTACAGCTGACCTGATAGGATTTCATCATCCATCGAGCGCAGGCCTGCGCCGTGTGCTCACAGTGACAGACATGTACACTTGGTGGACATTTTATACCTTCTTTTACTATTGGCGGCTGCAATCTAGACGCAAAGTAGGAAAGTGTTCCTAAAAGAAATGTACTTCCTTTTCCTGAGGAGTCGAGTCAGCCATGGTCCTTCTCTGTCCTTTCAAATGGATCATTTTAACAGCATATTTACAGTAAGTAAGTAAGAGCGCCTGACTCAGGGGTTCCTGAAGGCACTTTGAACATAGCATATATGTCTGCTCGAGAGGTGAAACTGGAAAACCGTACTCAATACTTTGTCTTTTTTTTTTTTTTTGGACAAGCTGATTGCCGTAACCGACCCGCTGATACAGAGCAGTGAGATTCAAGCTGGCCCTCCATGCTGCAATCATCCGACGCCATTTCAAGCTTGTCCGCCTCATTCTTTGCCCCAAAAATAGGGGCATGCGTGGGGTTAGGGGTTAAGGGCTTGTGGCTAGCATCTGTCGTTGCTGGCTTGCGATGCGACACAGAGAGGGAATGTGATCGCAGCAGAGACAGTGCAAGGGAGAGTGAAGTGTGTGTGTGTGTGTGTGTGTGTGTGTGTGTGTGTGTGTGTGTGTGTGCATGGAAAGACCAACAGCTGGTGGTTTGGATCTAGAGAAATGATTGGCATGTAGTAGTAACCCAGGACATGGACACTACTGCTGCTGCTGCTGCTGTTTGTGTGTCTGGGTCACTGTCTGTCTGCTGCAGATACAATATTGCAAAACAAAATTTTAAATTAAAAAAAGCTTACAAGCATTGAAAGGATGTAACTAGGACATGTCGTGGAAACACATTTGTCAGCGTACTTCTGTGTGACTAGATATATATTCACATAGCAGAAAAACAGGATAAGTGGTTCAGGAGGAGGACTGAAAACCTCCTCCAGTCAGAAAATGCAGGCTCAAAGTATGTGTGTACATGTGTGTGCGTGCAAAGGACGGCTCACAATATATCTGTTGCAATTTCCAAGCAAGATATGAAACTTCCTACAAGGCCATGGCCGAGAGGCACCTTTCAGGCTATATTGACATGGGCCTTGTTGCCTCGAGCAGAGACGGGGACAAGCAACTTGGACACTGAGAGTAACTTTGGAAAAGGGAAATGAATAAAAAATAAACTAAAATTTAATAGGATCATAAATCAGAAGGAAAAAAAAAACTAGAACAGTACACTCAGTAAAGTGCAGATGTCCGCCAGGCGTGCAGATCTGGACAGGAACCATTCCAAAACACGGTGACGTGCATGCTCACGTCTCAGCTGCGTCTCACGGGCCTAACTGCAACCTGAAGCATTTATTTACGCTTCAAGTCTATTTTCTGACTATAAGCAGCCGTCAGCCCATCTGATTATTGCTAATGTATATAATTTACGCTCATCATTTTTTGATCGTTGACAGTAGCCTATCATGACAGTCCTCTTGATTTCTTATGATTCCTCTCATCTCCTCTGTTGTCTCATACTTTATCAGAGCCGATAGGACCATGAGAGGGAAACACTATTCAGGGTGAAATCATCATCTAGCTGTCAAATATTCAGAGAAATCTCTGCACACAAAAACACAAAAAATTATGAATGACTTCAGAGTCAATGATTTGTGGTTTACACATGCGACTGCCACACACATTGTCCCGAACAACAGACTGCCAATGGCTGACGCATCGGCATCAGAGCGAGAACAAGCTTTCAGACCATTTCATGCTGCATATACAGCTTACATTATAATAAAACACACATTTAGGACTAAGTCAGTCATAAACACCACAACGATGCCAGCTTTATCGATCACGCCCCCACAAGCGACACGCTAACACTTTGTTTACTGACCTACAAAGAATGAATTCAAAATATGATGTGGTTAACCTTGATGCCAAAAAACTGTACCAACTGGCCTGAGTTTCCATGACAGTTGAACAATGGCCCTCAGGTGAAGCTCCTTAGCTTTCCCTGATACATGCTTATTAACAAGGCATCCAGGAAGTGCAGCAGCTACAGTTGCGAGGAGTAGAGTTCAACCAATAAACAGCCACCGCAGCTGACGAACATGGCAATGTTTGGTAAATGTCCTTCTTGAGAAGCAGAACTAGATCAAAACAGATAACTGTATGTTCATCAGAAAAGCAGCTTTTACCGTACATCATTTCCTGGCTCCCGCTTCACGCCATGTTGAAGGGTTAGTTTACTGAACTGCAGAAAAACACGCTTTCTTCTTGTCGTTTCTACCTACGCAGATAGGTTTTGTTTCATTTTCTTCAGCTTGTGATGGATGATTAAAACTCACTGTTCCAGCAGCTGGTCATATCTGGACTGAGTGTCTCTCTCAGCAGCCACTGCTCTGTCCTTCTCCAGCATCGCATTGTCTCTGGCCTCACGCAAGTTCCTGGTCAAAAACACACACAAAGTAGGAGGATGCCATCAACGCCTGTACAAAGGAATCAGCAGGTCATGTTACATTGTACATAGCAGAACAGGCTATGTTGGCATTTCCTTTTATTTTAACGCTACTGTGAAGGACAGTCCGATTCCAAAAATCTTGCTGTGGAAAACATGGATAGAAACAGAATGAAATCATCTGCAAATTAACTGTTTACAAACAACAGTTCTACAAAGTGTTCCTGAGCCCATGTAGTCATCTCCTTTACACAATCATGTGTTCACAAAGCGGTGAACCTCGCTCCATCCTCGCTTGTGAACGACTGAGCCTTTCCAGGATGCCCCTTTCATACCCAATCATGATACTATCACTTGTTACCAATCAACCTGTTTACCTGTGGAATGATCCAAACAGGTGTTTTTGGAGCATTCCACCTCTTTCTCAGTCTTTAGCTGCTCCTGTCTCAACTCGTTTGAAACATGTTGCTGCATCAAATTTCAGAATAAGCAGATTTTTACAAAAATCAATGAAGCTGATGAGGTCAAACATTAAATACATTGTCCTTTACTGTTTTACTTATGTTTTACACAGTGTCCCGACATTTCTGTTATTGGGTTGTATCTGGAGTGATAGCTCTTCCTCTATTCACAGCTGGTGAGCTTAAAAGCGATGGCGTGTTAACAAAATGTGTAACCTTCTCCAGTTTGAATAGCACACCTTGATATTTGTTCATACTTTTTACCAACATACAGTTTCTTACAAGTTAAATAAAAAAACAAGCTGATACCTGTTCTCCCTCTCATACATCTCCCTGGAGGTTCTCTGCAGGTTGTCTATCTCGTGACTGGTTTTCAACCTGATGTTCTCCAACTCCTCTCTCAGCTTGGTCTCATACTCTGACTTATAGTGGTCTCTGAAGTGGAAGGAGGGGGAAAACAAACATGGCAGATGAACCCATCAGTGTCAGCATTCGGCGCTTTCTACTGCTGATGGTTTGCACTCAGACTGATATTCTGTGTTGCAGAGCTTCACCTGGATGCTACATATTTTTCATAGGCGTCCTCCCTTGCCTTCTTAGTGTCTTCTAATTGCACCTGGACCACAGAAACAAGAAGTGAACACATGTTAGATGAGGCCTTCCTGTTATCGACAGCCCTTTGTATTTGATGAGCCTCCTATCTGATCAGCTGTATGAACCTGCAGCCTCTCCAGCCGGTCTTCTTCATGTGCACAGCGGACACTAAGCTCCATGTTCTGCCTGTGGAGGTACTCCTTGTCCTTCTGCAGAAGAGTCACTGACTGCTGCAATGTCGCCACCTGGAGGGCAAGAAGAGAAAAATGATTACAGAACACCCAAAAGACTTCAATGTGAATTATGAAGGCAAAACATTGCGTGTGCTCCTGTGTGTTTGGTTTTGTGTGAAGCACCTCTTTGCTGAGTGCGTTCCTTTCTCTGGTCAGCGCAGTGTGAGCCAAGTCTAGTGTCTCAAATCTCCTCGTTAACTCCTTCAGTTCTGCTTCGAAGTTGTCACGCTCACTATAAACCACAGCGTAAAAGGTTAACATACATTTGAATTTACATATCCAGAAGTTAAATGTCGGGGAAATCTAGAATTTGTTATATGACATTTGTTGTCTTCATAAAAAAAAATGATTCAAGTGAAAAGTACTTATGAAGGTTTTACAACTATAACAAAAGAAACCAACCCACATGTTGGCTATGCTATATTACAGTCATGTAGTTCAATTCAGCTGCTCAATGCACCAAGTAGCAGATAGTTGATGACAACAATCTGGTCTTCAAATAAAACAAAGTAAACTCCATATCTGCAGCTGGTCTCAGATCCAGGAGAGAGAAACCTGTGGTGCGAGTATGTTGTTTCCATGTATTGTTCTCTCGATGTTAGCTGGGTCCCATTTCAAGCACTACCTCCTTCAAAGAACACGGCCCACAAAACTGTCCTGTAGCTTTCAGCGGAGTCAAAGGTGGGCTGACCCCTCCTCGTCAAATGAGCAGGCCCACAGAGGAGGCACACAAACACTCACCGTTTGATGTTTGGGTAGTTGTCTCTGCGATAGTCTCCTTCTTGGATCTGCTGTTTGGTATCGGCCAGTTCGAGGGTCAGCCTCTGGCTCCTCAGCTCCAGCTCAGTGCGTAGCCGCCGCTCCTCCTCGTAGCTCTGTGGATGCACAGAACAGACAACATTTACATTAGCAAACATACTCATGCTGTAACCATCACATCCTTTTCCTGGAACCATCTTGAGCTGATGAGTATTTAACCTGCTGGATGAATCAAAGTGAAAAAAAAAAGAAAGAAGCTGTGACAACAAAGCCAAACACCTGCTCAGTAACAATGTCTGGATACTCTGTGCTATTCAAATTATACTCATTTAGTCTCAAATGGTCCCTTGTTCACCGAGAAAATATCCATTATGCTTCAAGCAGCCCTTGCCTGGATTCATGCTATTTTCTGCTGAATTCTGACCCTGCCTTCAGCATGCTGCATCATTATCTCATCAATGTGTCATTTATGCCTACAGGGCCACTGCTGACTAGATTAACTGGATGGATTATTTTGTGAATCGCGCCACTCTCATTCAGAGCACTGCAGGCTGCGAAAAAGATCATTCTGAGGGTGCTGCGACTGACACAGAACACATTTCAGGTGGCTCAGACCACGTGTCTTCCCCATTTTCACACTTAGTTGTTTAAAGCTAACTAAACCTCTTGACCCTTTCTGCGTTCTTCATGTCTGTGCTTTCTAAGCACATGACTCAAAGCCCGGAGGTGTGAGTGTTTGCTTAAAGTGAGTTTAAACTGAAAATATCAAGCAAAAAAAGCAGCGCTTTGTTGATGTGCTGCACTAACAAGTTCAACAGTTATTTGAAAACATGTAGAATACAATAATGCATACGTCAGATAAAATGCTAAATGAACAGCAACACAGAAGTGTAGTTCAAGCTTGTGTGTGCGCGCATATGTGTGTGGTACCTCCATCAAAGCCTTCATCTGGGTTCTGTGTGTATCCAGCTCCTCAGTCAAACTGCCTCTCTTCGTACTGAGCTCAGCCAGCTGAGCCCGCAGAGGAGTCACCACCTCATAGAAGCGCATCTAAACACACAACGCAGAAACAAGGTCATCAGGAAACTGCCAGCCTCATCGTGTACTGCATCATATCTGGTCACCCTCAGTGGGGTTCCACACGGTGGCACAGAGTTTACGGAGAGCTCCCCCGTACTTACAGCTACGTATTCCTGTATGGAGATTTTGTCTTCGGGGAGGTCGCGGAGCTCCTGGTACCTGTCCTGGGAGATGTCCAGATCCCGTAGAGACCTGCGCAGCTCTCCAGCCTTCTCACACAGCTGACGGTTGGTCTCCTCTAGCTGCTGCTGCCTGAGCAGGATGGCCTCCATCTCTTGCTTACGCAGACCCTGCTGCTTCCTGGTGATGACAACATTTGTCAGGATGGTTCACATTTGTGCTTACCAGCTAAATGACGGGATAGAACACACGTTATCCCGATTAAAACTTTTTTTCATTCTGCCGTTCCTCACCTGTTTTCCTCTTGAGCTAGTTTTAGCTGGCTGTCCAGCCTCAGGGCAAAAACTTGTTTCTGATGTAGAGCATCATTCAGCCTCTCCTCCAGCTCCTCAATCTGACATGTAAGAACAAATGTATGGAAACAATCACAGGGCTATTCTTGCATGATAATTCAGATAATGGTACTGTGTCTCCAGTTGCTGCTTCTCATAATGTTACTAACTGTATAAGAGATGCACAGTGTTTATGCTACTATATTAGTAACGCTGCCCATCTTATTTCTGACTCAGACTTCGCAGCATTCCTGCCCCTTTACCTTGGACATATGGTCGGCCTTCATGTTGTCAATGATCAGGTTTTTCTGAGAAAGCTCGATTTTCAGCAGCTGGACGTTGTGCAGCAGCTCCTTCCTCTCTATCAGCTGGCGGGTCACCTTTTGGGAGCCGTCCCGCTGCTCGTCGGACGAGGAGACATCCTCTGTGGTAGGCACAGTGGTCTCCAGGCTAATGTCCTCCGACTCCAGGTCCAAGGAGCTGGAGGCGTTGGCTGCTGTCGGCCTCAGCTGTTGCTTCTTAGGAGGCATTTTGTATTGTTTCGGTCCGAAGTTTGTGTCCTCTTTTTAGCTAGCTAACGTTAACTAGCAAGGCGAGCTAGAGGCTGCTAGCTAGCTCGAGGCAGTTACTGTAGCAGAGATTACGTGAGATTAGGAAGTTAACAAATTAATTCAGAGTTTACCGACATCGCGATATGTGATACTTAAACGTTAGTTTGTTACAAGGAGAATTGAAAACAAAACCCGACACAGCACCAGTCTAACTATATACTTTAAACAGAAACCCGATGTAATCATACTCAAGAAAATAGCACGTAGACTCTAATACAACGTTTAAGTGGCATCTCGGAGCTCTTTTTATTTTCAAGGGTCCCGCTCCTAGCCGCCTGCTAACCGCCAACTGTTCGACTTGGGTGGAGTGGTCGTGATTACAGCGCCCTCTATGGTAGTGAACGTGTAATACAATCAACGCCCACTCGTCTGTAATTCGTTGCAACGCTCAAATCATGCAGTACTTCATCCGAAACACAGGGGTCGCTGTAAAGTTAACTACCTCTTATTAAACCAGCCACCCAGTCCCTCTTGTGCCTTCGTCTGCTTTGTTGTTATTGAAGAGACTTTAGATGGCCAACCAAAATTAAACATGGACTCGTAAAATATTATACACAAAAACAGTAAAATGTCGTTGTGTCCTGATGCGTAACTTGTGTTTTTTTTCGGACACGGTTTCTAAATTGAGACTGACATAAAGGAAAAACATACGTTTGAATACGAACTCCTAAAATTCTACTTTTCGTGTTCATCAAAACTCTGGGAAGGTTTTGTCGGCCGAGAGAGTTAGTCTACACATGGGTAGCTAACTGGTAGTTATCAGATTGGGGGATAAAAACATCGGGATTTAACATTTTGAGGCTTTTATCGTCGTCATGTTAAAATCCAAAACCTTCGTTAAGAAGACCCGGTCGGGTGGGGTGATGAAAATAGTGCGCGAACATTATCTGAGAGATGATATTTGGTGCGGAAGCGAAGGTTGCACTGAATGCAAACAAGAGTCCACGGTGCTGCAGAGAGACGCGTGTATCGAAAGCAACCTGTGCTCTTATCCACATTATCTGATTCCTGACACGAATGTGGTGCTGCATCAGGTAAGAAGAGTTTCCCACTTCCACTGGATACGCAGCATCATACGTGCATTCAAACAAGAAGGTCTTTTGATCACCAAACAGTCTATACAATACTCTGTATAAGACCAATTTAGTATTTTATGTAACATTATAACTAGGGTTAACCACCTTCATGATATGTATTTTTGAATGAATAGCAGGTCTTGTGATCATCGTGATGTTAATGTTAATGTTCACAATTTCTGTGTCCTGCAGATTGACGTGTTGGAAGATCCTGTGATTCGTAATGTGATTATCCTGCAGACTGTACTGCAGGAGGTACGCCACCGCAGTGCACCAGTCTATAAACGTCTGAAGGACATCATACATGAGAAAGAGAAGCACTTCTACGCCTTTACCAACGAACACCACAGGTACAGAGACACCACTGCCTTTTTTTTTTTACTTCATCGTAGAATCTTAATTGCATAATAGAAATAAAAGGTAAAAACACTTGAAAGTAAATCAGTGACTAAATATATTTGCCACTTGCATATGAAGTTACATTCATCCTCACACAAAGATCTCCTTATTAGACCTCATGATATTCATTTGCTTGTGAAACTCATGAAAGATTTTTTTTGCCTTCATGTTTGTTACACATTCACCCATAAAATGTCTCTTCTTCCAGAGAGACATTCATTGAACGTGAACAGGGGGAGAGCGCCAATGACCGCAATGACCGTGCGATCCGTGTGGCGGCAGCATGGTACAGCCAGCACCTGAAGACATCCGAGTCCGGTGCAGATGGGCTCAAGGTGGTCCTCCTCACCAATGACCAGGGGAACAAGCAGAAGGCGGAGGACAGCGGCCTGCTGGCGTACAAATGTTAGTGGTCTTTCTTCAGAGAAAGGAAATATGGAGCATCAGTTGTATTTGTCACTTTGTCACAAACATTCATTCCCTTCCATTCAGGCGAAGAGTACATCAAGGGCCTGATCGCGAATCCTGAGCTTGTGGATCGTCTGGCTTTGTCCAATGACGACAAGGTAAACACAATGTTGGATTAATTACATAAAGAGATAAAAGCTAATTCATAGACTGTCTGTAGAATTTGTATCTCTACGTCCAGGTCACACCCCTGCCATTGCTTTGTGCCTAATCTCTATTGAACATCATTCTCTCTATCTTTTCCTTCCATTGATGTCTTTTTCTTTCCTCCCTCAGAATGAGATCACGAGCAGTAAGGTGTTATTCCCAGAGCACCTCCCTCTGTCCAAGATCCAAGCCGGACTTAAGAGTGGCTCCTTCCTCCAGGGCACCTTTAGGGCCAGCAGGGACAACTATCTGGAGGCCACAGTCTTTGTCCAGGGAGAGGGGGAAGACAGCACAGAGGTGTGTGTACACATTTGTTTGTAAATGTGTAGTTATCCAAAATCTGGAAATGAAAGAATCTTCCAGACCTCACCTGGGTTTGGGTCAGAATTCATCATGTTGTGTGTTTCCACTTAGAGGAATTACTGCAAGTTAATTGGCTGTCAGTAACAGTAAAGTGCCTGCATTCGTTAAACACTCTGTACTGTCCCTTTGGCTTGTTGCCAGGTTCTCATCCAGGGTCTTCAGAACCTCAACAGAGCTGTGCACCAGGATGTCGTTGCCGTGCAGCTGTTGCCACGGAATCAGTGGGTGGCGCCCTCCTCAGTCGTGCTGCAGGATGAAGGCTTAGCAAAGGACGATAACGCTGAAGAAGAGGACGAGGAAAAAGCGGTGAATTTGGGTTTTGGATTTTGTCAGACTGGCTTTGTCTCCGCTCAGTGTTGCAGGAGGTGTAGGTTGTTTCCCCTCCTCAAGTCAGAATGAAATTCACCATGGTGTCTATTGGCATGGACAGACAGTATCCGGGTGCTTACTACACAAACAGAGAGCCTATACTTTTTTTTAATGTATTCCTGTGCATCTGAGCAGTTGAGGATATCGGCAGCTGAAGCAGCCAGGAAGCCCACCGGCAAAGTAGTGGGAATCATTAAAAGGAGCTGGAGGCCATTCTGTGGCATGCTCAATGTCTCTCAGATTAAAGAGGTAAGTGTAGGCTGCTCTATAACACCGTCTGTCATATACAGATTAATTCTGCTTGGTTTGAAAGTTTGAAGCTGTCTCTCTATGTACTCTGTACAAACTGTGCTAGCACTTCAGTGTCTGTAACCCGTAGCACTGACCGTCCTTTTTCTTTCCTTTTTCATTCAGTCAACCCGACATCTTTTCACCCCAGCAGACCGCCGAATCCCTCGCATTCGCGTTGAAACACGTCAATCATCCACACTGGCGGGCCACAGGATCATCGTGGCCATTGATGGCTGGCCCAGACACTCCAGATACCCAAATGTGAGTTGAACTTCTTTGAATGTCAGATCTTCGGAACTTCTATGAGTGGGTACATCTCCAGCTGCCGAAGTGTGACACGAAATTGAACTGACATGTAATAATATGCACAAAAACGGCCTGTCTATCTGTTTTTTTCCCCCTCTTTGTTAGGGTCACTTTGTGCGCAGTCTGGGAGCTGCAGGGGAGAAGGACACAGAGCAGGAGGTGCTGCTACTGGAGCATGACGTCCCCCACCAGGCCTTCTCTCAGGCTGTGCTCAGTTTCCTTCCCAAGATGCCGTGGGCCATCACACCAGAGGTAATAGCAGCTGTTCTTGAGACACACAGTAATATTTTTGTCACTGTTTTGTTCGTGGTCTGTCAGTGAGTCTACAGCCTGATTATGTGAAAGCACATATGTAAAGGCTTCAGTATACATAATGTGGATGTATGTGGTAAAGGACATGGCAAAGAGAGAGGACCTGAGGCATCTGACAGTGTGCAGTGTGGACCCTCCAGGATGTACAGACATAGATGATGCCCTGCACTGTAGAGAGCTGGACAATGGAAACCTTGAGGTACACATATTGTACACACACTGTATATTATAAAGAAATAGTATTCAGTTATTTTTGTCTATATTTTACAGTGTGTTATTTGTTTGCTGTAGGTGGGCGTCCACATCGCTGATGTCAGTCACTTCATCAGACCTGGCAACGCTTTGGACAAAGAGGCTGCGAACCGCGGCACCACCGTCTACTTGTGTGGCAAAGTAAGGAAAAACACACACACACTTTGCAGTGTTTTCATGATGTCATTACAAACCTAAAAGCTGGAAATAAGCAAAAGACCCCAGATGCCTTGTGGTTTTACAGTTACATGGTGTGTTTGATTGTGTTTCCATCAGAGGATAGATATGGTGCCTGAGCTGCTCAGCTCCAATCTTTGTTCTCTACGCTCCAATGTGGAGAGGTGAGGACCAGAGACACACACACACACACACACACACACAGTACCTGCACTCACACATCATCAGTGCTTGAAGATTTATGCCATTCCATTCATTCATTCATTCATTCATTCATTCATTCATTTTTACCAGGCTGGCTTTCTCGTGTATCTGGGAGATGAACCACAAGGCTGAAATTCTGAAGACCCGATTCACAAAAAGCGTCATTAACTCCAAGGTATAGTGCCAACACACAATGTATGACGACAGAAAATATAGCTTGTACAGAAAAAGAATAATAACACTACCCCCTGATTTCACTATCTGTTTGTAAGACACAGAATTACAGGGTCGAGCGTGATTTTTGTTAATTTATGTTTCCTTGTTTGGTCTGGTTCAGGCATCTTTGACCTATGCTGAGGCCCAGATGAGGATTGATGACACCACCAAGAATGATGATATCACCAAGAGCCTTCGAGGTCTCAACAGACTAGCCAAAATCCTCAAGAGGCAGAGGATAGAGAAAGGGTAAGGACTGGGAGTTTGGAGCAGTAGAGGCAGAAGAATAGATTTACAAAATGCAGGATGGTACTGCACTCTAATGCTATTGGTGGAAAATGCTGTTGGCTTGAGTTATTTTTATTGATCTAGGGCTCAGTTGCCTTCAAAATCAGAAAAACATGCCTTCTAGTTGACCGACAACTTAAAATAGGAAAGCACAACTCCATTAACTGCTGTATATTTAAACTGGCTGAATTGAACATGAATTGTGTTGCATTTGATCCTTCAGGGCGTTGACGCTGTCATCCTTAGAGGTCCGTTTCCACATTGACAGTGAAACCCACGACCCCATTGATCTCCAGACCAAAGAGCTCATGTAGGTAATCTTTTCTCCACAAAAGCTAATTTCCTAAAGTCTGTGTGTGTCATGCTGTGTTGTGAATCAACCTGTGTCTTGTTTATCAGGGAGACAAACTCCATGGTGGAGGAGTTCATGTTGCTGGCCAATATTTCCGTTGCCCAGAAGATTTATGACGAGTTTTCAGACTGCGCTATGCTGAGGAAACATCCAGCACCGCCACCGTCGAACTACGACATCCTGCTCAAGGCTGCAAAGTCCAAGGTGAGTGGGGAAAAAATGCTTTGCTTTTCAAGTTATATGCTCGCAAATTGCTGGACAGTACAAAACAAATCAGACACAGAGGCAAACATCCCAACAGCCCAGTGGTTCCCAAAGTTCTTGGCAGGCGTATGGTACCTCACCACAGCTCTGTCCAATGAACTCAAGTGTCCTCATCATCACAGCCGTTAATTACAACCATTTAGCCATCACTGTTAGCTAACTGTTTCAACCATTTACACATTACTTTAAGGTATTTCAACCATTTATCCTTTCCCTTTAGCCAACTGTTTTAGCCATTTATCCATTACTCTGCTTTTAAGCTGTCAACACTTTGTTTGCTTTTGTCATCAGGGTGTGGACATCCACACAGATTCGGCCAAAGCCCTGGCGGACTCCCTTGACGTGGCAAAAGTGAATGACTTCTCGTATTTTAACACGCTGCTGCGCATCCTGGCCACTCGCTGCATGATGCAGGCTGTGTATTTTTGTTCTGGCATGGACAGCGATTTCCACCACTACGGCCTTGCTTCACCCATTTACACACACTTCACATCACCTATTAGGAGGTATGAAAACAGATTTCTACACATTTTAACTAAATACCTTGGGTTTGGCCTTTTTACCAAAGAAATGTGCACAATTTGCAAACTGCCACATCACTGTTCTTTCTTACCTCTGTATGTCTATCTAAACCTCTACCCCCCCCTTCCTCCCTGGTCACCTGCTCTCCTACACAGGTACGCAGATATTATAGTGCACCGTTTGCTGGCCGTGGCCATAGGAGCAGACAGCACTTACCCAGATTTGATGGACAAACATAAGCAGTCAGCCCTCTCCAATAATCTCAACTACAGACATAAAATGGCTCAGTACGCACAGAGAGCATCTGTGGCCTTCCACACACAGGTAAACACACACGGACACACTGTCCTGAACCATCATCATAAAAAGTTTGACTGACCAGAAGTGTGACGAGCAGCACAGTGTCCACTGATAACCCCATGAACCTCTGCTAAAAATCAGGCTTTGAACACGAATGTTCTCTTTCCAGTTGTTCTTCAAGAGCCGAGGCATACTGAATGAAGAGGGATATGTTCTGTTTGTGAGGAAGAACGCAATCACTGTACTCATCCCGAAGTTTGGCCTGGAGGGAATGGTCTTCTTTGACACGAAAGACAAGGCGACCCCAAGCCTTGTTTTTGATGAGGAGGTATAAACGCAAGTTATTTTTTTAAAGATCAGCAGTGCTAAGCTGAAACCATCATGTTAAAAAGATCTTTTCTGTGTGTGTGCTCAGGGTCCCACTCTGAAGGTAGAGCAGCACACCTTCTGCATGTTTGACAAGGTGAAGGTCACCATCAGCCTGGACGACTCCAATATTCAACACCAGAAGATCCGCATGGCTCTGATTGAGCCTGTGGTAAGGACTGACGACACTGAACATTCACTGTCAGACAAAATGACATAATGGCTACCTCGTGTCAAAATCTGTCAATACATTTTGTGTAATATTTAATGTTTAAGCCCTACAAGTGGGCCTTTGTGCTGTAAAATGAGTTTAAATAATACTTTGTTTGTGAGTTTGGTTTAGTTTTAACAGCAAGCACCGAGTTGTTGTCCAGTGTCCTCCAGGTACTGCAGGATTTTTGTTTTCTGATTGATTTTTCAGATCCCGGGTGTGAGTGTTCCAGCCCCAGATGTTGAGCCACAGGCCAAGAAAGCCAAACTGGACCGCTGACACAGAAACCAGCGCAGTTATTCACCCAAACCATCAATTCGTCTTCCAGAAGTCTATAAAAGAACGAGTTCAACTGCAAGCAAGCATATCTATTTTAATAAATGTGCCACAGCGAGGCTGCACTGACCCAACCTTACATGTTACGCTTCTCCTGTAGTCATTTTATACTATGTGAAACCTGTGTTTGTGCACAGACGAGGACAGGTGCAAGGGTCTGGAAGTCAAATAACAGTGCAGCAGTCTCAAATATTAAAGCTTTCTTTTCTTAACCCATTTGGTTCTGTGTGTTTTTTGTTGACCCACTACAAATCTTTATCTGTAAAACTGAAATACTTGTACAAAGATGGTTCGTAACACTGATGGAAACAAGTTGTTACTGTCTACAGTCTGTCAACAGGAATAAAGAATTATGTATAAAATTAATACCACAACATCCTCTCAGTCGATATGTTTAATCTTAGTAAATCAAAATCATTTTGAAAAATTAGATTCTGTGTATTCTCCACTGAAATCTCACATTGACATATTTTGGTCAAAAGTAATTAAAACGGCGTTCTGAACCACAATAATGAGAGCTGTCACAATGCAATTATACAGAGTGATAATAAATGTTATTGAATTATCTGGAGCTCGACCCTGAACATCACGTCTCATTTCATCAAGTCAAAATACTCAGTGCTGAAAATAAACATGGTAGAAACACCCGACTCAAAAATAACCGTCCTCTCAAGGCAGACAAAGAATTCAAGTTAATTTAATGCGACGATCCAGCCCATGCTTTCAAGTACAGAAAAAAATGATAAACAAATGGCTCAATTTTAGTGGCATTATTCAGTGTCTCTTCGCCAGGAATAAATATTCTACCAATCCAAATAAGATCCACAGGTAACCTGAATTCTAACAATTCTGACTCACAATAAAAGAAAAAGCTCTCATCATATAAAAACATCATGATAAACAGCTTTATAAAAACATAAATACAGTACAAATATGATGTCATCTGATAGTCAGGATCAATTTGGTGGAGCACCAAATAAAATTGAAATGATGGCATTAGCATCAGTCCAGCATTCAAGCTTACTGTTGTACATGTTTAATACAGGATTGACATTTTTCTCCACTCTTATCACACCACTAAACTGCTGACTTGGACTTATAGCTTTTCAGTGTCTTTAGTCTTCTCCCTTATAACTGGTGATAAAACACACTATGGTAGAGCACAACTTGAACTTTAAACCTTAACAGAACCAATAACAACTCGAGCTGCAACGATTAGTTGATTAATCAATTAGCAGATCCAAATAAAATTGGCAACTATTTTGATAATCGAACATTTGCTTCAATTAATCGTGAAAATAAACAAAAATAAGTTAGTTGCAGCCCTTTTAACCACTTGTGCAAGTTCTGTTCCTATTTCATTTAACATTGCGACCGCATTCACCCAAACCCAAAACTTGATTGCAAAATAAGCATTTTTAGCTTCCACTGGAAGAGGCGTCCCTTTAAATGCATCAGTCAGATGGCTCAGTGTTGAGGATAAAATACCTGGAACATAAGAAACTTACTTTTAGTAAGATGAAAAGGAAAATGAAAAAGCAACACATTCGCTAAAATAAACACATACAGCCTTGCAGTATGCACAATACTGTCATAAGGTCTGCAATATACAGGTATTTTAAATTGCTACTGTATTAGATCTAAAGTGCCCTGTACTTGCGTGTGAAGGGTTAATAGTACCTTTACTTTAGTGTGTCGAGTGACCTGGAAAACATCTTCTACTGGGTTTGAACTGAAGGACTCTTTGCTGTGACAGTCTGAGCCGAGGCCGTCTATAAGACTGGCAGTGCCTGCTGAGGTAGTGTTGTACCCGCTGTCCACCTGAACACACATAAAAAGCAGTCCAATGTAAATATTCCATTAGGAAAACATGTAATGACCAACAAGAACACATTCATGTAAGAGCAAGTTAAACATGCGGTGAAAGAACAAAGCAGCTCTTAGTGCCGCCTCCACCAACCTGCATGCTGGAGTCGTAGCGTATGCTGCTTCCCTCTGCCAGGAGAGATACAAACATCTGAGAGCTTTCTGTTGCCGACACATTGCCCATACGAGAGCTGGTCAGCTGTCCTGAAAGCCTTTCTTCCTCATCCTCCTCATCTTCCAACCTCGGTTCTATCCCTGTATCCTTGACACCCTCCATTTTCACAGGTTCCATAGGATCCGGGCTAACTCTCTCAGTGTCAGCGGGGTTAGCGTCACGGGCCATGGGTGAGGATGGATCTAGCTCCATAGGGGGGAGAGAAGAAGAGGAGGAGGAGGACGAGGAGGAGCAGGGGACTTGTTCCTCAACCTCCTGATTGTCTTGGAGTTTTGGGTTGAGGATCGGGGAGATGAGAGGAGGGGAGGCCCAGCAGCGGACTCTGGACCGGGGCTTGGGTCTGCCATTGTGCTGGGGCCCAGTGAGGCAGTGGAGCCGCTGTGGAGAGCAGCTACGAATGGGGGAGCAACCCTCGACAAACGGGCTCTCATTGGTGGAATTGACATCTTTGTCAAGGGGGGCACCATGCGGCGTCATATTGTTCAGCTGCTTCCTCTCAGCTACAGAAAGAACACAGATTCAGCGTGAAGAGAAACTTAGTTAACATCACCACAGTTTATTTAAAAAAAAAATCTCATCTAGAAAAACCCTGTCGTAATTTTTTTCAATTCTGCTTTGTACAAAATGAATCATGTACCTGAGCCTATGGGTGTGCGTGCTAGATTTGCAACGATAGGAGAGACTGACGGGGAGACGAGGCCAGCAGGAGACGACCTATCAGGGAACAGTGGACTAGTGATGCTGCCAAGGCTGCAGTCGCGGAAGCAGCCATGCTGGATGGGACTGGACGAGAACTGACCCTGTAGTTAAGGCAATGCCAATACATTTTTGGTTAACAGTGCGAGTGTTAAGTTATTGCATTGTGTGACATATTCTAAGAGAAAAATTCTACAACATCAAAATTAAAGACACATCCACACAGATATTGTGGTGTGAAACTGACACACCAAAAGTACAGCACAGTAATATCATCTTCAACACTGCAATTCACTCACCGTAGAGGGAGTTGGAGCCGACACACCACAGGACAAAGGGGAGGAAAATATAGACGATATAGCTTCAAGCCCTCCTACAGCTCCCTCTCCCAGGTTTAGAGAAGGTCTCTCCGGCCTGGGATGGCTTCTGTCTGGGCTTGATGGGCTGGAGCTGTCAGAGCCGCTGTAACTGCCCTGGCCATCGAGGAAGAGCTTTCGTCTTAAGGAGGAAGAACTGAGACTCTCCTGCACAGCTTCACACACTTCCTCATGGCGGTAATAGTCCCCTGAGGACATGGAGGAAACAGACAGACCAAAAAAAAAAAAAAAAAAAAAGATGACTTGATGGGAGAGTACTCTTTTATAACACACTCTGATTTGATTGTGCTGGCATTCATTAGAGGCTTACCTAGTAATTTCTCCAAATCAAAGGCTGAAGGTAAGGAAAGAGTTGTCTGGCAAGCAACTGGAAAACAAGAGATCAAAAACGAGTTAGTGGACTGTGAAGGAGAGAAGACGTTGTGGAATACCGTTTGTAGAAAGTCATTTCAAACCTACTCAAGGAGCACACCAACCTGAGATTTTCTCTGGCTCCTCTTCAATCATTGCAGATACACAACCTACAGGTACAAAGACGCAAAACAGTAACATGAAATGTACCAAAACCAGAATACAACATTACATTTTTAAGAGGAAAATGTGACTGTAAAAGACTTTGAGGAGTTAAAAAGTAACATAACCTACTTTTCATATAGATCTGAGGGCATTTACGGGTGTCTGGTGCTGCCCAGGGGGAAGGCACAATGGTTCCTTTGGTGAAAAACTTTATTGGGAAACAGACAAACAACAAAATTACATCGTGAATCTAAAAATTTCTCTATTGTTATACAATATGATTAGACTTAATTAGAATCCCATACCTGCTCAATAGCGTTCTGACGCTTTTCCTCAATGTCAGTATCCATCCTAGATGTTTGAATCGAGAAGAGTTTTGTCACTTAAACTTCCTTTTTAATTCATTCTCTGAATTTAAATCATGGTGGGCTTAGTTCAGTAGAGCAGCACTATCACTTTGTCACAATGTCATCCTTATTACCTATATATCTCCTCCATCTCCTGCGACTACAGTGTTTCCGTACATACCTTGTCTGGCTGAGGTAGAAGGACTGTCTCTGGATTTCCTCTGGGTCAATGTGTACTGGGAGAAGACTGGCCATTTCATCAATAGACCAGTTAAACTTGGGAGGAGTCTGCAGGAGAGAGAGACGAGGAAATGAATCTTTGCAATAAGAGATGTGTCACATAGAAGAAGGTCTAAAAGATTGCAGGTGAGAGTTGTTCAAACTTACAGCTTTACAAGCCTTGGACCTGAAGACAGACGGGCTTGGCACCAGGGCTTCGCGGAGGTGGTGGTAGTCATTAGGACTTTCAAAGGGATTTCTAATGGAAGGCCTGCCTGGAGTCTCTGGAGTGATCTGTATCTCAACATGGTCCCCCATCATCTGACGACAGACAATATCGCAGTCAGCATAAAGGAAAATAAAATTGCTAAGGAATGCTTCACACAAACGGTCCCGTTGTACAGTGAATCGACGTTTTAGTTTGTTAGTTTGGTACGTTAGCTCCTTTACCTCCCTGTTTCCATGGTGTTAACTTAACCGACCGAACCAATTGGTGTAGAAGGAATTTGGTCACAGCGAAACATTACGTTTCCTCCTGTCGTCTTTCTTAACGCACCACTTTACTTAAAAATTAGATGTTTAAATATTAGTTATATACGTTTTGCCGTTGGTACTTACAACTGTTAATGAGCCAGGACTTTGAACACACAGCTAAAACCAATCTTCATTGAAGAGCCTGCAAAGAAACAACAGTGAGATGGTTCAAACGTTTATTTCAATTTCGGCCTCAAGCCCCGCTAGCCAATAGAAATGTTGCAGGAAGTTCTTGACAACCAATCAGTGACCAAATGTCGTCACTTCCTCCTCCCGTATCGTACGGATTGGGCAGTGATAGTTTAGCAAGAAAGGTAGCTAGCTGCTAATATTGCCCCTTGTAGATTTTAGGAGCCCTTATCTAAAATGAGTACGAAACGTTTAAAGTCTGGCTGAACTGTTGCAATAACTTACTGTTGTTTCGCGTTAGAGACCTCCTCAAATCCAGTTAGTTAGCCACCTGCTAGCAAGCGTTGGCTAACTGTATCCAGCGTAATTTACGACATGGCAAGCGCAGCAAATGCAAACCTAAACGCAGTCCGGGAGACAATGGACGGTAAATATATATTTGTAAAATGACTTTGATTCGGTCACAAATCAGCTGGCTTTTTTGCGAACCCACAGCCTGTGTGTAATCGTTTTGCTAACACCGCACAGGACGTGCAGTAATCAAATGTCGCCAGAAAATCTAACTAACTGGGTAACCTGTCATCTTCTTCATCCAGTGCTGCTGGAGATCTCCAGGTTGCTGAACACAGGTTTGGACATGGAGTCTCTGTCCATATGTGTGAGACTGTGTGAGCAGGGCATCAACCCAGAAGCTTTGTCTGCAGTCATCAAAGAACTGCGTAAAGCCTCTGAATCCCTTAAGGTACAGGAACAAGCTAACAGAGAGAGAACTTGTTCATACTGTTGTAGAGAATGTTTTTGGAGGTGTGCATTGATGGAGTTTAAATCGTGGGTTAAGTCCCAACTGCATTGCGGATAACGATTAGTTATGCTCTTTGCACAGATGTGGTAATATATCTTTATTTGTGAGGGGACATTTCAATCATTGTTGAGACAACTGTCAATAAAGAGAATTTGTCCTGTGCACAGTTGTAGCCCACCTATGAAGCAGCTGTGATTAGAATGAGTCGATGATGTAACACTACTGTATGTTCATTTTCTTTTTCAGGCCTCTGAAAACTGCACGAACTGAAGTTGCCGCCTGATCACCTCAGTATGGGATTTTTGGGCTCAGGCCCCATTCCTGGATCCGAACCTAGCATGGGCTCTCCAGCCAATCAGATTTGTCTGTGTGTTGGCACTCTCTCCTCTGCGTGTCCTTGGTGACTAACTGTTCCTGGTCTGTGCTTTGACTTGTGTCAAAGTTTCTGAGTCGAGGTCTCAGCATCAGTCTTCTTCCAAAACACAAGTGTTCTCCCGACACGAGGGCATGCTCAGCCATTCTGCCTCAAGCCTCTTACATATTTGTGAAGGTCAGAGTGGTTTTAGCATTGACGTCCTGCCTTAATTTAAGAGCCTATTCCTAATTTGTAAAATTACAACTTTTGTTGCACTTTTCGTGAGGAAATTTTTGTTCTGATGTTTTGCAATGTCTGTAATTTGTTCTGAGTTGTTCCTAATTTTTTTGTTAGCATAATGCATTTTTCATCTTAATCCTTTTGCAATTTCCATTGCCCATGTAATCGTCAAGGATGGATCAAAGTCTAAATTAAAATGTTACAGTCGACGGCCACAAGGTGGTGTTGTGTCATTCTTCTGATATGAGGTATCGGCGTTCACTGGGTGTTGGGTTCTAAACTATGCGAGTTTCCTGTCTTGAGTTTTTCTGATGTTTAAGACCAAATAGATACTATGATTTTATCAGGTGCTTTTTAAAATCTCATTTTCCCTATCACCATTAATTTGCTGTCTTTCTCTATGTTGTCTTGATCCCATTGTAGAATGTAGGAAAGCATTTTTCCCCAGTGATATCATTCTTACAGCAGTCAGATTTTACAAAGGAAATGATCTTTCCTGTCACAGTAGGTGAAAGGGACAAAGATTGTGGTAGAACATTTCACAATAATACAAACGCATACCACGCAGGGGTGATCACATCCACGTGTACAAAAGAGAAGACATTAACAAGGGTCATTCTGTACAGCAGGATGTCCTGTTGAACAGAAATCTTTGGCCCTTTATATCCGCGCTCTAGCCACAGAAAGTGTTTGAGATGTATTGCAAACTTGACACAAAAAAAACATGTCTTTGATCAAGCAGAAACGAAGCTCCTACATCATGTGTCCAAGCACACAGAGCGCTGTGTTGTTTCTCCACTGTCTGTAAAATAGCTCTATTCATCTTCGAGATGAGGGAAAATGCTGAGAGCACAGAACATTCCTCCACAGGCCAGTCTGCAGCCTAGAAGCGACCTCTCCTCCGCGAGGGCTCCAATCGGTATCTTTTGAATGTATGTGTGTGTCCCTCTGTGTGTGTGTGTGTGTCAGTTTAGTTCATGTAGTACTGTAGATGTCTACAAATGAGTAGCCCCTAAGCCATCTGACAGTAACGCCTCACCCCTCACAGGCGCACCACGGAGACAGCCAGAGAGTGAGCAGGAGAGCGTGTGTAAGCATTTCTGTCTTCTCCTGCTTTGTCTCGCCATCTTGACTGACGGGGCTGTGAGTCTAAATCTCTGTACTGCTGCTTTGATCTCTTAACACAGTATCTCCTCTGTTCCTCAATACCAGCATCTTGTTAGCCAAGTATGAGAGGCATACAGATACGGTGCAGTGGCTCTGCTTGATGGCCCGTCAGCCCCGGCCTCCGTGGGGGGTGACCTGCATGAGATGTTGATGGAGGGAGACCCACATTGAGAATCTGTTTCTTTTACAAAGAAAAAGAGTTATGCATGGCTTGATTGGCTACTGTGGGCGTGGGATTCAGGATGCATTGCTCTCTGTTTGATGTGTTTGAAGGGTTTCTCCTGATCTTAGCCGGCTACTTTGATCTCTGTAAAACAAAATATTCACAAATCCCATAGTCCTCACTGAGAGATTAGCGTCCATATATGCATAAACATCTAAGAGGTGTTCAACTAGGGCACTGGTCAGGTCACATGACTGAATAAACTCAAGAGGCTAGCAGGTCCTCACATCAGAACTTCTAAAGGTGTTTATGTTTGTATGTCTGATAATTATCCAGGCTGAGGATTATTTTTCTGATAAATGAGGGCAGTCTCATTTAAAAGTGAAAGATGTATGTGTTGCAATTACGGTCCAGGTGTTTGCATCGGATATTACAAAAATAATTAGACTGGACTGATTAGAAGTTCCTTATGCATAAGGAAACATGCTCTGTTGATGTTTGTACAAACCTAAATCACAAACATATTGTCTCACGAAAACAACTTGCCTTGTGTGAAGCAGAGTTTAGCAGAAAGTCAAAGATCTCTATGTGCACAGTTATGTTACTAATTACCATTAGCCATAAACAGCCAGCTTTAATGGTCTCCCTGCAGAGACAAGGCTTTGTTTATGTCCAGTTCATGCTTTATTTTTCATTGTATGATGATTTCAGGGCCAGAATCTTTAGTCAGAAGATTTTTATTTCTGATGAATTCTCCTCATTGGATGATTATAAAACAAAAAATGTGTCACTACCGCAACTGTATTTTTGTGTCTCATAAATCCAGGTACTGGGAAAGTAACAAATATTTGCTCTTGTGCTTAGTACAATTCAGAGGTACTTTAATTCAGTATTTTAATTGTATGCTACTTTATACTTTTACACCACTATATTTTAGAGAGGAATTTTATTATTGTTTAGTATCTGACAGCTATAGTTTATCTGATGATTAAGAGTTTAAAAAACAATAATATACATGTAAAATATGTGTAATAATTCATTACACTAAATTTAACCACCCAACAGTGGGCTACAGGCTGAATTAGCTCCACAGTAGCCAGCTACAACATTGAAATGCTGCTCACCTATTAATGCATCAGCAATACTGATCCAATAGTATAATATACTGTATAATAATGAAGCACTGTCAGAGGCCATTTTGACTGCATAATGACTACTTTTTTTTTTTTTAATTTTAACGCTGACATACTTTTACTTAAACAAGACTGTGACTTTCGTTAAATGATGGCCATCGTCAGGCAACATGAGGACAAGTGGAATGGTACCAGAAGGACAAAACAACAAAAATGTCCCCTGTTTATTTACGGTCTGTTTACATCTTCTTTTAAAAGGTTTATCCTTTGTATACAACCCAGTTTCCAAAAACAGTGTGGATGCTGCGTACAACATAAATAAAACAGAACATGATCATTTGTTTGTCCTTTTTGACATACGCTCAACAGAAAACAGTACAAAGACAATATATTTAATGTTTGACCTCATCAACTTCATTGATTTTTGTAAATATCTGCTTATTCTGAATTTTATGGCAGCAATTTGTGTCAAACATGTTGGGAAAGGAGCAACTAAAGATTGGGAAAGAGGTTGAATGCTCCAAAAACGCCTGTTTGGATCATTCCACAGGTAAACAGGTTCATTGGTAACAGGTGATAGTATCGTGGTTGGGTATGAAAGGGGGGCATCCTTGAAAGACTTAGTGGTTCACAAGCAAGGGTGGAGCGAGGTTCATCACTTTGTGAACACATGACTGTATAAAGGTTATGAATACATGAGCTCAGGAACACACTTTGTTCGCTAACGAGTGTGTTCTATTTTTATTTACGTCAGAGCGTCCCAGCATTTTAGAATCAGAACAGGAGCCACCATAAGATACAGATCATACCTGACCAATTAAGACTGCAGCACAAAGCCTCTGCAGCCTTTAACAGACCATGCAGCTCTGCTCTGTAAGCTCTTATTTCTTCATTCACGCTCTACAGTACAGCTTTACATATAAGGGACCATTTTTACATGTGGTATTTATACTTTTACTTAAATAAAGAAGAATACTTCTGAATACTTCTACCACTCACGATTAATGACATAACAAAGTGGAGAGCGGCACATTCTTTGCCCTGAAACCCAATTATTTATGTCCTAGAGCAGATCCTGAAAAGCTCATACATATATAAGTCTGTATTCTGGCACTAAAATGACTGCTTAATTAAAATTTGTGTTACTGATCAAGTCTGTCTGGCCCTCATCTCTCCATCCTTCAGCAGTATGAAGCTTCACTGACTGTATTTGCCCTAAGAGGAGTTCTGTGACCTTGTTAGAGCAGACTGCAATACACCACCCTTGATTAAATACAGGCCACACTTTTACACTGTAAGATTATACTATTTAGATCCCAATTAAATTCATGGCAAGGAAATTGGATCATAAACTCTTTAAAGGATCGTTAACAATCATTAGACAGGATAATGGCATGGCAATCAAAATATGTTAAAAAAAAAAAACTTCCAAAGTCTTTTAGTGACTTTGTTGTTTTTGGACATTTTCCAAGCTGATTAATGTAGAATTGATTGATTTACAGTTGTAATTAGCTGTCTTCTGCATAGATGCATAATAATTGTATATCTCCCTGCTTGTTTTTAAGTATTAATTGGTTTCATTAACAAAAGCAGTTAATTGAATAACAATTAACAAAGTTGGCGATGGCATCAACGAAGCACGTGCAAACTCCCTTGTGTTTTCCCTGTGATGATAATGAAACCACCTTTTTATCAGATTGGAATTTTGTGTGTTGGACTATGTAATGACTAATATGATATTGGGCTTATTAGTTTATTTGAGTGGCTCACTGAGGCGTTAAGCTGGTATTGAACACGTTGTGTTTAACAGGTAGGCACCATATGCTGCCTTAATCAGACACTGGAATCACATTTGGTTGTCAAATTGTCTTCTAATAAAAGCAGGTAGTAAAACAACTTGAGCTAATTCAATTTCAGCCGAGTTTGGGTGAAGTGAACAGCTGTTCGTATTTGTTGAAATGTTTTCACATTCCCTCTCTTTGTTTTTTTCTTTTTTCTTTGTTTTTTAAGGTTTAACTCCAACAGCCTGTTTGTTCTTCAACTTCTCTTGTAGAAAATAGAGATGGAGGGTGGACTAGCTGTCCACTCTCCTTAAAAGAAGACAATACCAGGCATATTGTAGTGACAGCTTGCATTGTGTGTGCGTGTGTGTGTATGTGTGCACGTGTGTATATGTGTGTGTGTGTGCGTGTGTGTCAGAGAAAGAGAGAAAGAAGACAGGAGAGTGAGCATGTGTGTGTGTATGCTCAAAAAACAGAAAATTAGAGAATGTGTGTGTGAGGATGAGTGTGTGTGTGTGCGTGTATGATCGAAAAACAGAAAATTAGAGAATGTGTGTGTGAGGATGAGTGTGTGCGTGTGTGTGTGTGTGTGTGCGTGCATGTGTGTCAGAGAAAGAGAGGAAGAAGACAGGAGAGTGAGCATGTGTGTGTATGCTAGAAAAACAGAAAAACAGAGAATGTGTGTGTGTGTGCGTGTGCGTATGTGTGTTACAGTGACAGCTTGTATTCTCCGTGATTAATGATGTGCTGTGTGACTTGATAAGTGCTTCGGAGGACCAACGCTTGTTTCAATTAGACCTTGTGAAGGTCGCGACGCCGCGCCGGCCTCTCATTATCATATCCATAATCAATCCACATTATCATGGGGGAATGTGGAATGGATGTGTGATATCTTGGTCATACACACACACACACAGACACCTAATCACATACCAAAACACAATGACATACTCTCTCACTCACACACACACACACACACACACACACCCTTCACTCCAAGTTGATTTGAATCATAACAGTGGCTGTCGGAACGGATTGTCTGTTCAGATTAAGAGTGTGTTTCTGAGAATTAAGCAGCGCTGATGGTGGTGGCATTTCAGATCCCCTCTGCAGACATAAATGCCAAAACATCATTCTGTCACCCCCCTCCTTCTCGCTCACAACCTCATATAGGCTGCGACCAAATGCACACACACACTCACACACTTAACCAGGACCCTGGGGCATTTTTAATAGAGGCGAAGTGATTCGTATGTTTTTACTGCTCTAATGAGAACAGATTGAGTGGTATTTACACTTCATCGGCTGATCTAACCACCTACACATTTCCCTCATGCTTCTGCTGCACACTGGCCAAAACAGACATGTGGAAAGGACCAGAGCTTGGCTTTCAAACAGCGACACAACATGAACATTATCTTTGTCCCTTTGGCTCACGATGGCACTACGGCAAGATAAATATGAATTATTAAAACAGGAAAAACTGTAGCCAGATTTAGTTTCTTTTATTTGTCTCAGAAATCAGATTCAGATCACTGGTAGGCACACTGGTCTGATCACTTGGAATCTGACTGCAGTTTTCCAGTGAATCTTTAATTTAATCAGTAAGTCTACCTCAGATCGAAACATGTAAAGAATTAGCTGACCTATTTCCTCAGCAAACTAACGTGCACTGTATGATGCAATGACATGAATCAAGGCAAATGTTGGAGGTTAGGGCTTAAGAATCACACTGTACTGCAGCAATTATAGGAATTAAATAAGATATAAAAAATTCATTAACTCAGTAATATTCAATGAAGGTAGAATCTTCTGAGATGGTCATGACAGAGGAAGAGAAACTTAAGTAATTAAAAGAGTACTCCACTGATTTAGCATTGAACTACACTGTCAGACTCACAATGATCACTTTTTAACAAAATGATTAATATTGATGCAGCACAAGCAGAGATATCTTTTTTATTCCATGTATTCTTTGAAAAAAAAAAACAAACTGGCACCTATATTACCCACAATGCAGCTCAACCTCCGGCAGCTAGGAGATTTGGGTGTGTTATGCTAGTGGCAGCTAATGTAGCTTCGAGCAGAGATGAGGAGTGGGCCACAGAAGTCTGGTGAACTCACTTCTAACTCCACAAGTCCAGATTTTTTCCATTTCCGGACTTGCAAACTTCAGGCCCAACCCACGCTGACTCAAGTGACATCACTTGAGGCAACTAAATCAGCCGCTGTGCAGCTCACAGTGGAGCCTCAAAAGACTTTATCCAACTTTTTCACATGTGCAGTAGTGCTCCCAAAGACCTGTAAACAGGCTTTGATGGATAAAATCTGTGGAGTTCTCCTTTAATATTACCCAGCTGAGGTATGACTTTGTTTTTTCTCCTGTGTTACAGTACACCATATTTTCATACTTCAGCAACTGGAAAGATTTTGCAGCAAGTTTCATTGTTTCATTTCATGGGAGTTTAAGCACAATAGCGGCTGTACGAATTAAACCTATGACCTTCCTGTTGTGAGACAAAGTCACTTCCCACCAGGGCATCCTGAAACCTGCTGGTTACAGGGTTCTCTTAAACACTGTGGTTGCTTACCAGACCGTGGCTGGATGAAAAATTAAACAAAACCTACCATCTAAGGTTATAATCATTTCATTAGGCTGACATATTGCTCATCAGATCCTTGTTTACAACACTTAATTGTGGGCCGACTGGCTTCAGACGCTCATATGGCCTCATACTCTATTATCAGATGATGCCACAAGCCTAAAAAGTTGCACAGCGCTGGCCTGGGAGGTTAAAACTCAACATTTCAGTACTCATTAAACACTTAAAGGTAGGAATTTACGGCATGAATCAGTTCTGCTTAACACTGATGGCTTTATCTGTGTGTTTTCTACAGATGGAGAAAGAGAGTCGTGACATTTCTTTTTGGCAAGGAAAAGGCCAGACTCAGCAGGAGTTATCAAAGGCAAAAAGTAAAAAGTTCGAGTTAGCTATCTCTCTCTCTCTCTCTCTCCCTCTCTCTCTTCCCCTGGAGATACTCATGTTAAGCATAATTAAGCAGATTTGATTAGCATCAAGCCTGGCTTCCTCTCTTGACTTTTAATGAATGTAAATCTACCATCTACATCCTAAAGATTAATTTCTGCCAATTAAAAAACACAAGAGGGCTTATTGGAGGGGGGAGGGGGGGCTGTGAGGAAAAGAGTGTTAAAGTCCTTTGAGTTGGAGTACAGTCGGAGTTTTATCCTCTTCCCCCTTGTCTTATGGTGAGATGGTCTCTGGAGATCTGTGTCTCTCTCTCCCTCACGACCGAGATCATTATCAGCACAATGTTCCGTGAAAGCCACTTTGAAAGGACTGCGAGCTCCATATGTAAATGATGGGAGTGTGTGTGCGGGTGTCTGTGTGTGTGTGCGTGTGTGGACTGGATGAGGAAGCAGTACAGGGAACAGGTAAAGGGATCAATTTGTCAAGCCAAGGTTATTGCCCCCCACCTCCCCTCCATCAGACTTTGTACAGTCTCTCATCGCTCTCTGGTTCGACTTTTTCTGGATCCTTTTTTGAGCCTGATTCAGATTTTTGTTGATTTAAGACCACGATGGTACGGAGCACAAACAACATTACAACAATGACAAAACAATGGCACCCAGGAGGAATGAAGTGCAACATAAATTACTTGAACAGAGGTCAAACATCCTTTTTCTGTGGGGGCTTATCCAGCTATAGTGACAAAATTGAATTAAGCATGGATGTACTTCAAATCTGGCAGGTGCTAAGCCCTTAGAGGATATTAGTTTATATAATAATGTATATTAATATTAAGATCACATGTTGACATACTTCAGACTTCATTGTGACACCTCTATCGTTTGATATTTGGGAAAAATCAGGAAAAAATCAATTTAAATGTCCTGTATTTGTGGTCTCCTAATGTCTGTTTTTTCCCTTTTATTCTAAAGCACTCTGTTACAATCAGCTTTAAGGCAGTCTCTGTGATGGATCCATATTAACGAATATTTAGACATGCAGAATATTTGCTCTCAAGACAAATAACCTCAGTAATCAGATCATAACATCTTCAAAGATAACTATTAGTCCCACACGGTAATGTGGGAAGATTACAGCGGTACGATCATTTAAAATTGCTCTAAAGAAGACAGATTGAGTGCCACAGACACACTAAGCCCCATCAGAAGCATTAATATCAAAGTGTCTTCGTTAGGCGTTCATAAATAGGCTTATCCAAAGTTTATGTAGGCTAATCTTTGCTCTCTCTCTCTCTCTCTCTCTCTCTCTCTCTCTCTCTCTCTCTCTCTCTCTCCCTCTGTGTGAATGTGTCTCTCACTCTCTAAGAACATGGCCAGGCTCCTCCTCTTTATGATAATGTGACAGTAGCATCTCGGAGACAAGCCTCCTCTCATTCTGACTCAACTATGTGATCTGTCTCTCCACGCACGGACCTTGTCTCCTCTCCTCTTCTTTCATCCCCCTCTCCTCCTCCTCGGCACACTCGATGCGCACGGCTCTCTCTCGCAGAACAGCTGCATTTGTTCGGCGAAGTTTCTTTCTGTAATAGTTGACTTTGAAGTTTACTTTTGTTCCTAATTTTCGGACATGACCACCATGGCAACTCCGGCTGCTCCGGCTCTGCTCCCCGCCGCTCCGCTCGGGCACCACCCGGCGCCGAGCTCCGTCTCTCCGGCCACCAACTCTCCGCCACCTGCGGCCACCTCCGCCGCTTCTTCCCCGGCTACCCCGGTGGCGCACCCGGCGCTGCTTCACCAGTTCAGGGCGGACCTCTTACTACCGAACGGGACCCCGTTAAAGACCGGAGGAGCCCCGGTGTCCAGCAGCGTTAAGCCCGTGTACGCCACCCCGTCGCCCGTGGAGAGCACGCCGCAAAACAACGAGTGCAAACTGGTGGAGGTGAAAGGTGCCAAACTGGCCTCGTTCACGGTGAAAGACACGGAGCTCATCTGCCTGCCGCAGGCTTTCGACGTGTTTCTCAAGCACCTGGTCGGCGGGCTCCACACCGTCTACACCAAGCTGAAACGGCTGGACATTTCCCCGGTGGTGTGCAACGTGGAGCAGGTCCGGGTGCTGCGAGGGCTGGGGGCCATCCAGCCCGGGGTGAACCGGTGCAAACTCATCTCCAGGCAGGACTTCGAGACGCTCTACAGCGACTGTACCAACGCAAGGTGAGCCTGTAAGAGGGGAGAGGGGGGTGACCTGGGTGTAAGGACCTCTACTCACCTTTATACTGTGTGTCATATCAGTCTGCAGGCCACAAAACTTCCATGATGCTTCCCAAAAATCCAAATAGTAAATTTCGTGTCAGCTGATAATGTGCAACCTTATTTATTTGAGTATTCTAATATTGCTGTAATATTTCAGGCCTTTACTCTGATTGCATGAGATTAAGGGTAATGGAGTCTTCTGGCTGTTAAACATGTCAACTACATGGGTTAAGGGAATAATCCACAATTTTTTTTTCTGAAAGTATGATTTGATTTGGCTTGTATTGGGGGTTTTAAACTGTTTGATGCTGACTGAGTGGAGGTCCAGTTCACCCCTCTTTATTTGGCACATTAGTGCTGCTTGGCCTGTCACTAATTACCATTAACAGATGATAAACACTGATGGGGATGATGGCGTTGACGATAATGAATTTTAGTAATCTCAATAAAGAAAAACACTCTTAAAAGTTTGTGGTGTTATCACGGGCGATGATCTCTCGCTCTCTCCGACAGGCACACATACACACTGTCTCCCTGTCTCTCTGACACACACACACACACACACACACACATTGAATCTGACACTGTCATTCTGAGAAATTGATTCTTCACAGAAATTAATTAATTTTCATTTGGCCCCAAGCGGCAGCTTAAATCAGGACAAGCTCACTCACTCACTCACTGATCCCTTTGCTCTCTCTCCTTCTCTCTGCCTCCCTCTCTCTCCTTCCTTAATAACTCGCTGTCTTATCATATCAACACTCTTTAGCCCTGAGCATCAGAACAGAGGAGATGATTAAATGAATTCTCGGTATTTATGATGCGATTATGTAAATGAGCTGTTTTGCAGAACTCCGATGGTGACCAACTACATGGGTCATCAATCCAATGCACCACAGAGATGTTTGGATAAAAGGGCTAAATTGGCGGGGATTTGTGGTTTCCTGGTGCCTCAGTCTGCTGTGGTGCACACCACATGCTCGCAACAGCATGGGTTTCAATCCAGAGGAGTGTGGATTAGCCTTAGTTTGGGGAATTTATATTGTTTGATAGTTAATCCCTGCTCCTTGGAGCACGAATGATCCCATTTACACCTGCCATTAAATTCAGATAGAGGATGTGTCAAGATGTGTACAGATAGACACCAAAAAAACTGTTTTTGCAAAGTATAAACTACTTCTTTTCCATTTCTTTATGTTTCCTGGGGGTAGGTCAAATCATTCAGGTGCTCTTTTTTTCATCTTTGAGCTGCATTTTGCTTTTAATACCAGGTGTTAACTTTTGCTACAAGCTTTGACTTGTTGAGCAAAACCAGAAGCAAACTATTGTGAGAATCAGCTTCCAGCTCCACGTGCGTGGATGAACACCTGCGCTGCAGCGTTTGAGGCCCTCCAACCAGCACTAAATCCAGATGCATCCTCTTTGCTGCTTTGAGATTTCTTCTATGTCAGGTGTTAATGGGAACGTTGTTCTACAGCCGCTGAAAATACACAGCCTCCGTCGTCTTTAATTATCCACACAACACTCAAACAGCCTTTAGTTAATGAGATCTGGAAACATCACTCGTCTGAAATCTTCAAACGGCTTCCGCGATTCTTTGTCTGAAAGCTTCAAATGTGCTGCGGTAGCCATTAGTACGTATCGCCGCCCTGCGTTGGAAGTTTCTAAGTAATCCCTGGTGTAGGGATGGAGCATCGTTCAGTAGCAGGTAAAAAGTGGATTTGAGGTGGTTGACGCAGGAAGGCCGACCAACTGAACCTTAAAGTTGAAAGAACATCTTCAAGAATATGATGTTCTTGCTCTTTGACAGCGTCAAGGCTCAGTGAGGATTTTGTTACTGATTAAGACAGCCATCACTTATTATTTTCCAGTCCAGCACAGTCAGACAGGCTGGAGGAGAAGCCTCGACGGCCTCGTCTGATAGTTAAACATGACGCTTTGCATGAATTCCTGCAGTTTGTTCTTTTGGCTTCCTCGTTCATTTGGAGATAAAAATGAAGCAAAGGTTACTCAAATGTCCTCTGTTTATCATTGTCTTTCCTTCACCTCTTTGTTTCGCTCTTTTACTCCTGCTGTGCACAAACACACACGCAAACACACCCTGACCACTGACTCATCAAACTATGAAGAAGGGCAGACTGCACCCTCAGTCAAAGCCTAGTTATAATTCACGCATAGGTGGCACACAAAGGCACGCACACACTCTGTCATCTCCTAACACACACGAACTCACATGGTCACGCCTGTGTGTTTGCTGGCTTTGCTGCTAAATGACATTAGTTCCACAGAGAGAACATGGCGTGTAGGAGGCAACCTGATCCTCCGTCCTTTTCTTTCTCCCTCACAAAGGAACAGTTTCATTCTCTGTAAGGAACACACATCAAACAGCTCGCTCAGGTCCAACTGTGCGTGTGCGTGAATGTACACATATTCTACGTATACAGTATATATATACTTTTGTGTGGAATACGCAAACGCCACCTCACACACGTTACATAAAAGTGGCGAGGTATAAGATCTCTGGTTACTTTGTAACAAAGCACAAGTTAATAACAGCACATGGTTCCTGCATTTGTGCGCGTGAACGCCTGAAAAGTAGCACAAGATCAGTTTCACAAGCAGTGCTGCTTTAAAGGCTTAGATAATCGGAATTAGAAAAAGAGTATTTTATCATTAGGTATCTGTCTCCAGCCCAGTAACATGGAGGTGATTTGAAATTTATTAGTGGTGTTAAAAGCGCTACTTGGGTGGAAGAAGGAAACTTCTGCAGCTCAAAGCCAACATGGCTATAAGTATGTTTTTTTTTTTTTTCTATTTTGGGTTAGGTGACCCTTTAAGGGTGATGTTGGAAAATGACCTGAGTTCACGTGTGTGTCTTTGCAGAGACCCTGTTTACAAAAGCGGAGTCAAATACGAAGCAGGTGCAGAATAAATATTAAAAAAGAAGTTGGTTAAACCAAATGATGAATGATAAATGAGACGAAGCGGCCTGCGGTGTACAACAAAAACCCGCTCTTTGTGTTTCTCTGTGGCGAGCCTCGGCCGCGCAAGTTGGCAGCGCTAAGCCGTGTGTGTGTGTGTCTGTGTGTGTGTGTGTGTGT
>JBBMOE010000038.1:280872-300742 GCA_037975065.1 Chaetodon trifasciatus
TATGCAAATGAGGCGCCATTAATCTCCTGACTGACAGCTTCGTTTATGGGGCCTTAATGACGGCTGGATTAGATTCTAATTAAAATCTGCTCAAAGACACCCCACGCTAGGAAGCTGCTGCTGCTGCTAGTCTATCTCAACCTTTTTTTTTTTTTTTACTCTTTCCCACCTTTTTTCACTCTCTTGGTCTCACCCATCTCTCACTTCTCACCTTTCCCTCCATCTCCTTCTTGCTCTTTCTGTTTCTTTTTGCTGTTTCTGTCACACCTTCTGCATCGCTGTTTTCTCCCCTCTTTCCCTCACTCTTTCTTTTAACATCGCACACACACACTTCACAGACATGTGTGAACACTTGCCCACAGATTCATGTTAGCCAATGTCAGGCTGCTACGGAAGGAGATGAGCAGCGCTGCTTGTCATTAAGCCTGATGTGGCCCGTGTCATTTCCCCTGTCAGGACATTCACACCGTTTAGTCAGAGCCAAAGTGATGTCTGACAGCTTTTCACATACTTCCTCCAGGATTGATTGAGCATGCCTGGCACAATCAAACCATGTGAATCTGCTTGTAGTCACAGCCTTTATTGAGGGAATTTGCGACATGGCGGGAAAAGGGAATGAATGACCAAACAGGGAATGGATGGAGGGGGAAGGAGGCAAGCAAACACATTTAATAAGCAAACAAATGAATGAGTAAGCTGAACAGTAATGAGGTGCTTTATTGATGCCATAGGGAAACTCCTTTTTTGCTTGCTCGTATCCACAGGGAGGTCAGATTTGCTGTACAACAGCCTTCCTGGAACCGGTCAGGTTTCAGTGTTTTGCTTGTTGACACTTCAGCAGGATCAGAGGTTTAAAGAGTGAAGGACAGCTTTTCTAACCAGGCCACCCATCTCCGTCTCAGCATGAAAAACTGACTGACTGAGGGAGTAACGTATTAAACTGCCTAATGACTAATGTTAACTTGTGTTTTCCGCCTGCAGTTCGAGGCCGGGACGACCGCCCAAGAGGCTGCAGAGTGTGACAGAGGGCGGGACTCACCACATGCTGTCCCACAGCGGTCTGATGCACGCTGGGATCATGCCTCCTGCAGGTGACCACCCAGGCCTCGCCGCGCACAAACAGTACACATGTACCCGTGTACTGTAGAAACAATATCACACAGGCAGGCACACAGACATCCTAAACCAGCACTGCTGAGAGGAATCATCTCTGACACCATATAATTATGATTGTCCACTGTGTCTGTTAAGCTGACGAGTGTGCCATCAAATTCAGGTTCCAAAATTTGCACTTTCAAATACAAATGGAAACATAATAAAAGTGTTTTTTTTAATCTTTTGTTGAACTTAAATCTTTTATTTGTGTTTCAATTCTGCTTTTATTTAAATGTCTTGTCTGCGTGGGCAAGGCTGTAACTTTCATTTTTGACACATTCTTCCTGTATTTTTTTATTTTGTCCGTGAAACAGTCCTGATCAGGATGGCGTACAGTCCGTTCAACAACTTCAGAGAGAGGCTCTGTGCACCAGGAATACAGATGTCAGGGCTCTGAGTCACACACAGGTTCATGTGCTGTTACCTTTACATCTCTGAGGAGGCCAATCAGAGAATCCTCAATGATCAGTCAGCAACACGTCAGAGCCTGTGGCCCAACCAGGTGGCCTTTTAGGATCATAAAGCTGTCATGAGGAATGAAACGGGAAAATGGAGATATTTATAAAAGTGTTCCACTTTTGGAAATAAATTGCGGTCACTGACATGTATGTAGTCATGTAGAATACTTCAATGCAAATGTTAAAAATTTTAATTGATCAGCATAAATTGAAGAATAACATCATTAAAAAAGAAAAATAAGCTCAACCAAACACATATTTTACTCCTTTTAATAAACCATTTGACTCGAGTATAAATATGTTTTAAATGATGTGTAATTAATATCTATGCTATTTGAGAGACTACATTCAAAATTTGATGATGTTGTAAAATTTATTTAATTAATGTACACATTTATTCTATAACACTGCTGCACTTGAACTACTATTCCTACTTACTGTAATGCGAAAATAAAAGTGCAGTCCAGTGAAACACACAGACCTATTTTCGCATAATTCAGTGACGTACAATTATGATAGAATCATTTTTCAATTAAAAGTTTAAGAGTTTAATCTCAAAGATAAAGCCTGAACAAAAATCTAATGGCCAAATCTGTTCAGCACACCCGCCAGTGTACTCTGTATCAAAGATTCATTAAAAGAAAGCCTCCCTGATTCTCCAAATCCTCCTTTTTCACAAGCTTTTCAGAAGGTCAAGGTTTGTGATTCCTCAGAACTGTACAGAAGTCGCAGGAGAAATCCTCGTTTTGGCTCCAGGAGTAACTTAGCGTCATATTGTTGCTTCAGCCCTCACGAGGAGCTGATCGTGAAGTTCAAATATTCTCTCCTCAGCTGTCGGAAAGGGAAAGCAATGACCTGGCAACCAGCTGCGTTAGCCCATCAGTGTAAAGAAAGAACAGGTTGCTTAGGCGGAATAGATACATGGTGGCGCGGTCGTCTGCTTTCCCCTGCAGACCCTCACATAATGACACATTTCACCCATCATCGATAGTGTGAGGAGGCGGGGTTCTGGGGGGCGACCTGTGTGCTGATTAATAGAATTTGCATACACACTGCTGATATGTGAGAAACAACTCATAAGTTGCAAGTTGGTCTTTTTTATTGAATTGTAAGTACACAAAGTCCTCTGATAAGCTGAGCTACATTGATCTTTAGGCCTGGAATCAGTTTCATAATTCCCTGAAAAATCTCCCGCTTTAAAACGCAGGCAGGTTTGGAAGTACGTTTGATTTGTCTGACTGTTAAATTTCCCCTTTTTCTTTTGTAAATCACCCATTAATTGTCTCTCCAGGTATGAAACTCAGCTTTAGGATAATTCAGCTAGTTTTATTGCAGCGGCAGGTGAAAAGATGAGTGAAAATGTTAATGTGTCTGAAGGAAAATCTGTTATTTGTCATGTCAGAATCTGTCTTAGTCAAGTGCCTGCTAAAGGCCACAGTGCTGCTTGTTCTTGTCACAAACAGTTGTGTGTTTGAGTCCCTGTTGTGTGTGTGTGTGTGCGTGTGTGTGTGTGCGTGCAGCACAGAGAAAGGGAGAAAAGTAATTGTTGGCACCTCGCCGCTCTCAAAGTTGCCCTTGGCTTTGTGCTCTTCACTGCAACCTGATCTTTTCATTCCCCGCCTCAAAAGAAGCCATTTTCTGTTAGCGCCGCTTCCTCTCACTGTTCAAAGGTGCTTGAGTGTGTGTGTATGTGTGTGTATACGTGTGTGTTGTGTATGCGTTGAGTGTTCAAGAGCATCTTTCTTAGCGGGAAAAGAGTCTTTTTCCACCAAAGGAGAGGGCACGGCGGCAATGTCAGCGCTACTGATTAGAACTGGCCACATGAGAGGGGAGAAAGAGACAGAGAGAGGGAGGACATTTGAGCGTAAAAGGCAGGGGAAATCTTTGATGTGATCCTCCTTAGTCTCTCTTTCTCGCCCTCTTGCACTCACACACACACACACACGCAACACGGTGGCTTATGTCCCGCTGTGATGCTGACATTTGAAAAGGTAAAGTAAGGAGAGGGGATGGGAGGAGAGCAGGGGAGAGAGGGAGAGGAGACGAGAAGAAAAGGAACAATTTGTTGTGGTTGTCTTGGACAGACAGACCGTTCGCCTCAGACAGCCATTGTGCAAGACAAAAAAACACTCCGCGGCCCAGTTTGTTGCAAATGCTTCGACGTATCCAAGATCAGGAAATTAAGACTTATGGTTTGTTTGCATTTCCTCGGTGTTGTTTGCACAGTTGCGTGGTTTGTCCAACTTTAATAATTCGCCGTGTTTGTCTGTATTAGTGCGAGAGATATTTAATTTTCTGTGGCGTAAGATTGAGTTTTAAGGTTGCTCTGTGGGTCAAACTACCTTCTGAGGTTCAGGATGCAAATTAAAATGTGGCTCAGCCCTCCTGCCACGTTTTGTCACTCTCCATTTCGTATCATCCAAAAGTGCACAACCCCTATTAAAAAGTGCCTCCGCTTTTTTTTCCGCTGCCTCTCGTTTGCACTGATAAAGAGGCATTTCTGGGGAAAAGGTGGAGCTGCTGCCACCGCCGAGTGTCGCCCTGTGTGCTGTGCTGTGGGATGCGATGTCCCTGTGTGGGAGAGATGGATGTCTTGGCTTGTTCCTATCACCGCTGATACCCTGGCAGACTAAATGGCCAGTGCAGCGGTGCAGTCACAATGAATGGCTGGCCTCTGTCTTCCCATGACAGCCTCCTGCCTGCCCACTGCTCTAATCCTCCACCGGGGGCCATTGATCTGGCTCATATTGATTCTTTCTCTTTCTTTCTTTCCTTCTTCTTCTTCTCCTTCCTCTCTACATCTGTCTGTCTCTCAGATCTGTCTGCCCTGGCCAAGAAGATCAAGCTGGAGGCCATGGCTGGTTACCACAGCAACCAACAACATGGCGGGCCAAACGGAGAGAACGGTGACCACAACCCCGGGCTGGGTGAGTCCCGCACGCACGCGGTCGCGTGACACATCGTCGTCCGTGCACATCTGTGATGCCGAGTCAGTACAACTCGAGCAGCTGTGTTTATTTGCGGCTGCTAAACCAAACCGATTAAAGACAGGATGTGACATCACCATCTGCCGCCTGCGTGCTTCCTCCGAGAGACGCTGAATGAAAAACAAACTGCAGCAGCAATGAGTCAGTACTTCAGATGGAATTACAAATAGACATCTGGGTCAGGTAGTCCGAACATGAGGGGCAAATTTTTGTACATATTTTTTATCAACAACTCCCCCCCCGCCATTTTTTTCCCAGGTCCTGAATAAATGCCTGCAAAGCTGAGTATTTATTTCAGCTTGGATGCTTGGGTTTGTTTGCATGCTTGTGGGATCCAACAGGATTCAGGAAAGGCCTCCTGAAAAACACAGTTGGTCATCCGCTCCGTGGCCTCAAAATGTTGCCGTCTAATCATTAGCGTGTGTTAGTCATCGCATCAGGAGAGCGTAGACCCAAACCAGCTCTGTTACTCACGCTCAACATGGCATTGGTCTGTCACACTGAGTAATATTACCTCAGGATTTACTGTCTTTTCAGAGCAAAGTAAGCCGTGTGTTCTCGTTTACAGTCACTTTGTCCCTGGAAAGCACAGAATCGCCTCATTTTGCAATGGAGGCCCTTTTGGCTGCTCTCTACATGTGCAGGTATAATTTTTAGACACATGTCGTTAAAAAACTGCTCCCTCTCCTGCAGCCGATCCCTGGCATTGCAGCCGCCAGCAAAAGTGGAGCACCGGCGGCCGAGAGCGAGCGCGCTGGGATGATAGAGAGATGAATAAGATGAGAGGCTGAAGCCAAATCAATAGTCTTCTCTCTAATTCACTATCCTGAATGCAAACGACAAATGCTGGACAATCGATGGCGGAACGGACGCACGCACGTGCACGCACGCAAACAGGGAGACACACACACGCAAACAAATGGGACGCACCGCCCCCACTGTTATCGACAGGTTAAAGCGGCATCAGTGTGTTTAGACAGATGACAGGGCTTATGGAGGCCTGTGTGGAATACACTATCAACCTGGGACGCACACACACACACACACACACACACACACACACACACTTACGTGGCGAGGCTTTGGGACAGAAGTGAAGAAGAAGAATTTGTCCTTGTGTTTTTCAGAAATTAAAAGGAGACAAAGGCAAAATCACGCTTAAGCCCACTGCTTTTGTTTTTAACTTTGACCATTTGTGTGTGTGTGTGTGTGTGTGCAGTAACTTTTTTTTTTTTTACCCATGTCTGTAAACACTCCCAGTCTTAAGCATTGTTTACCATTGTATACACTCAGTTACGACTGCCAGCATCTGTGCGCAGTTAGATGGCATGGTTACCACCAGCCATTATAAACCTGTAAAGCTTAATCACTGTTAATGATAGAGTCAAGTGGAAACACACAAACAGACGCATGCACACACACACACACACACACACACACACACACACACACACACAGCGCAGGCATACATACACACATGAGCACGATGTGTTTTTCCATACCGCCACCCACGGCCTTATGGGAAGGATGGGCCCCTACCAGAGCTTTAACCACTACAAAGGCAATCTCAGATTACACACACACACACGCACACACTCACAAATGCTGAGTGTGACACCTTATGGGCCGGGGAAGAGCAGGGAGCAGCCATTTCTGCATTTAACAAGATCTTCTGGGAAATTTACAGTAACTGTTTGTTTACAGTAATGGTTTGTTTGGATAAACATAAGAGAGGCACTTTGACTTTTGATGTTTTTTAATGAAACATAAGAGAGAGTGATGGGAGGGCAGAGAAAGTGAGGAGAGGGGAGAAAAGAGAGTTAAGGAGAAGGAGAGAGTGAAAATGAAATTATGTAGAGGGGGGGATGGGGGGGGTGACAGAAAGTGGAGCGCTGGTTTCTAACCAAGGCTTAATATTTGGAGTTGGCTGCTCGTTGATTGTCGGAGCATCTGGTTATTTAGCTCCATTCAGACAGATCTTTTGTTTGGATTGGTTTCTGCTCTGGGCAAGTGAGAGACTAATCTGCCAAATGCACAAAGCACTGCACATATGTCCAGCGAGCCCAACTCATAAAGTCAACGCCTCACTCTTTATTTCTTAGTTAGCCTTTTCTTTTTTTTTTCTCTCCTTCTTCTCCCCCCCTCTCCTTTTTCTTTCCTTTCCCTCCATTATTTGTTCTGTTTCATCTCTCCTCTTTGGATAGCCTTTTTTTTTTTTGTTTCCATGCACTCGTTCTATTATTTGTGACAATTGTGCGGAATAGAGTCCAAGATTTTTTCCTTTGTGTTTATAATTACCCAGCGTGCATTGCTGGCCCAGCACCAGGACTGCCATCAGCTTCTTTTGTTCCACTTCCTCCCTGTGTTTCTTTTGTTTTTGTTTTTCCTTTTATTAAATGATAAATATTTATGTCATTTTCTACCCCCCCAACAGGATTGTTTGTTTCATGAATAGAGAGACTGCAACAACCCACTAGGGTGCTGTTGAGAGGAAGGATTTTCTTTAAAGATAGTGGATGCTTGTCTTAAAGAGAGGAGCGCGAACAACAGATTGGCCAAGATAATAAGACTTTGGTTTGAACGAGTGAAAACGTGTTGGATCATCATCAAGACCGGGGCATTGATAGAAAAGTTGGCCAGTTTGTCTTAAGTCCAGAGAGGCGGGATTGCGTTTTTGCATGTGACACTCATGAAAAGCATTTAAAGCGTCACATACATATTGAGGCCATCGCCGTCTTTACATCTCCTCTCTTTACAAGTCTCTCAGTCACGTCTTCCTCCATGTTGCCTCCCGTTTTCTTCTGCTCTCCTCCCGCGCTCGTTTTTTTTTCCACACTCGACACCCCTTGATGCGCACATGCGCACGTTTCCGAGTCGTGGTTCAGAAGCAGAGCAGTCATCCAGGTAATGTTGACATCACAGAGGGATGATATTGGTGTCCAGTTTCAATCCTGTCATCAGAGAACCAGAGACGCTGCAGGTTTTCAGTTCACTACACACTACAGGACCCAGAGGAAGGCCTTTAAGTTGGGATGGGTAAATACAACTGAAGCAAAAATGAAAGGAGAAAGAGACCTGTTTCATGTTGGTTGCATGTGTAGCGCAGCTCTGATGGCCTTTAAACAGAGCTGCTGGACTGACTTTTGCCATATATGAGAAGCAACACTCAGACTTACTGTACTCCACTGTGCTCTGTCTCTCAATACTTTTCTGTTTTATTCTCTTCTTTCCCACCAGTTCTGGATCAGTTGCCCTTCATGATGATGTCACATCCTCTGATCCCTGCCAGCCTGGCGCCAGCCTCCGTTTCCATGGCGATGGGCCAGATGAACCGACTGAGCACACTGGCCAGCATGGCCAACGTGGCGCATCTCCACGCCAAGCCCCCTGCCAGGGCTCCCACCTCCGTCATTAAGGTGAACTCACAGGCCCATCAGCCCGGTGGACCTGACCACCAGCCAGTTTTCCTCAGAGTCCGCGTCGCGCTCGGGAACTCGTGACATTAAAGTTTGAGCCTTAAATATTGTTTCAAGACGAAAGACATCATTAAATTAAAGAACTCTCCGACTTGAGAGGATTTACATTTCAAGATTATTTAATATTTTGATCGTTTGAATTTAGAATCTCCATCTCTCTTTCATCCAATAGTTATGGCAAAAAAAACGGTAATTGTCTACTGATGGATATCCAAGTTCTGGATCAGTACCAGAATGTAATCAGTTGTTCCCTGGCTTAAGGCCATTCTCATATCTATTTATATATTTTTTTTAGATATCCTGCATACAGGCAGATACCTTGTCAGCCAAGTTTGTCACTTTGCTTTTAACAGGCATCAACAGTGTTTTAACATGTTTCAGTGGTTTCACTCTTGAGGCTGATTAAAGAAGGTTTGGAAGGATAGCAAAAATTTCGTATTGTGTCAGTCCTCACAAAGTATTACACCATGTCCTCGTCAGTCGCAGGATGCACCGTCTCCGGTCATAATTTAACAATGCATGCCATTGTTTTCCAAACACTGGCCAGGGTCCCAAAGATAGTTTACGAGGCATACTGAAACGAACATCAGGTTTTCCCGTTAACACCAAAGAATACCATATTATGTATTAGCCTTTCCAAGAATATCACTTTCATTTGACCATAGATGATTAAATCCATAAATATTTTGTCATGTCATATCATGTCTTAAAATGTGTAATTTCTCTGAAAAATCTCCTGGCATTGCTCTCTGAACAAAGATATGGCCAAAGCAAAATAGCAAGCTTATCAAATTAAAGCTAGCTAGCAAGATAGCCATAGCTAAAACTGAATGTTCTTTTTTGTGCTCTTCACTCTCTCTGTAAAATATTTTGATGGTAATATTGATAAGTGAGGTTGTTAGCAAAAACAAAATGAGATAGTATTAGCTATATTCAGTCATGATGAGTAAGAAAAACAGCTAAACTATTTCAGCTAAAAGGTAACCTAGCTTAACCTAGTTTAGGAGCGTAGCAGTAACTGCTGTGCCAACTTTTGACTGGAAAGTAGAGTCCACCCCTTTTGAAGTCCTGCCTATAATTCACATATGAAATTGTTCAGTATCAACAGGACCTTTTTTAAGTATCATGTATAGTTCTGGAAGTTCATTTCTTTGGGTAAAATAATCAGCATTAAAGGGCATAAAATGGAAGCAGAAAAAGGTATTACAAGCTTTATGTAGTTTTCCCACCACCCTGAATTTTCTCAGTTTCAAGGTTTGTAGTTACTGCTCGGTGCCTCTGAAGGGAAGTATTGCTTCTTTATTTGTATGTTTTGTGCTTTGTATACTGTAATGTTCAGATGATTTTGTGACCATAATAATTTTTTGTTGTTCGGCAGGAGCGAGTGCGTGACAGCCCCTCCCCTTCCCCCTCATTGGAGGAAGCTCAAATGTCATCCAATCACAGCAGCAGTGTGTCGAGTTCCCCATCTCACACAGAGCGCACTGCAGAAACCACATGTACGTACTTACCTGCTCAGGTAGGATGCTTTAGCTCTAATGAGTTACAGTCTTTTGACCTTTTTGTGTTTTCCTTCCAGACCCACTCGACAACGGGCTGTCGTCGAGTCAAAGCGTGTTGGGACATTCCCCTGGTGTGGTGCAGGGGGCCAGAGAGACGGATGTGGCTTCAGCGGAGTACAGCAAGGAGAACAAGAGGGGCCAGACTGACAGAGGTGAGACGCATCATTATGTTTGTGTGGCATGCTTCAGTATTGCACCTGGTTTAGCAGAACTCTTTAGACAGATGACGTTGGTAGATGTATTTTGATGTCTTATGTCAAAAGCAACCTGGCTTGTCTCACATTACACAAATTTATTGAATAACAACATCAGCTTCACATCAGAGGTCAAGTTCTTGCTGTTTTTTTTCTTCCTGATTTACTTCTTGAACAAATCAATTTTCTTTAAACAAAGTCTCTCAATACAGCAAAGGAGGCTCTCAGCTTCCATCCATCTGCGTTTATACTCGCTTGTTTCAACAGTGTGATGGCTTATTTAACATTATTTTAAAAGAGAAAGGGTTTCTAACACTTTGACAGGGAAGAAATATCTCAGTAACAGGTCGATGAGGATACGCAGTCTCACCACTTCTCTCCTCCTCTTCTCCTCTGCACTGTCGGTGGCCCCCCGGCTTCCCGCGGAGAGCAAAGACAAATAATTCTGCAAAACAGGGCTCCATTAGACCAGGAAGCAGTGTTACATTAGCGAGCCATTTGCCGGGCCGCGGCCTAACGAGCCAGGCGGCCTCCCGCGCTCTCAGCTGGACCTCATCTGCATAACGACCGCCTCCCTGTCGTTAGGGCCCGCGTTGCCACGGCGCTGCAACGTCAGTTGTTTGGTTCTCTCTGTCAGGGAGGTTTGCATTAGCTTAATGAGGACTGCTCAAGGACAAACAGTCAGCAGAAATCCACAGCGAGAGAGAGAGAGAGAGGGAGAAAGTGAGGGTTTGTATGTGTGTGCACGCGCCTGTGTAAATGTATTCTAATACTGAATCACATTATTCAGTAATCGAATCTAAAAATCACAAAGGCCTCCGATGTAAGGTTTCAAATGCTGTCAGGTATCTGTGAACGTATTGACAAAGCAGTGATGGCACCAACGACGTGAACGCCATGCATCACACATCGCATTTATGCAATTGATTTCCAATTGGTTTTGCTGCATGCAAATGAAACACTTGTACATTTGCTGGATCGCAGGTTTTCGTATTTGACCTACAACATCACAGGATAGGTTTATCATGGATTTAACGGAGTTTCAAAGAGCACTTCAGCGCTGTCACTCTATCAATCTATTGTATGATAATCTCTGCGTGTGTGAGTCAGTTTTGGCTGTGTGTGCTGTTTCAGTGGTCTTTGAACAACGTATCCATGCAGCAAAGATCAGAGGCCATCCCTGACACCTCACTCCCATTAACCAAACATCAGCAGAATTTTATTCTCTCTCTGTCTCTCTCTTTCTCGTCCTCCCTCCCTCCCTCCCTCCCGTTCTCTTCCGCTGACTGGCAGTCTTCACGTGGTGAAGTTCATTAGCCCTGGGGACGGCTGGGAGAGGAATAAGAGAGATGAAGTTGGGAGAAAAGAGAAAAACAGACAGTGACCTTGGTTAGGGAGATGGGTAAATGATCAAACGAGCTGGCAGCCGTGTGTGTGTGTGTGTGTGTGTGTGTGTGTGTGTGTGTGTGTGTATTTATGCCAAACGTGTGTGTGAGTGTGAGGTAAAGTAGGCGTAAAACAGTAACTCAATAAAGGATCAGTCACATCCAAGGAGCCTGGGGAGCCCACGCTGCTGACTGCGCACTTCAGCAGCTACGATTGTGTGTGCGTGTGTGTGTGTGTGTGTCTGTATGTGAGCCACGGGAGTGTAGTTGGATGCCCTCCGCTGAGCTCGCCAGCACCTGCTAATTACCTTTCTCTACAGAGCAATGCTTTTAGCAAGAAAGAGGGAGAAAGAGGAGGGGGGCATTGCTTCTCATCTGTGAAACACCTTGAATGTGACAGTTGCCAAGACATGAGGCCGAGGCGGAGTAGGGGAGGTGGGTGGATTTGGAGCAGAAGATGCTGTGGTCAGCTAAGTGGAGAAAACACTGTCATTTGTCACAGACAGAGAAAAGTGCCAGATATCACATCGCACGTTCGCACTCGTCTCTGCTCCAATAACCGCCGGACTCCCAGGACGTCTTCGTCCTCAGCGGCTCGGATGACAGTCGACGCATGAAGTGAGCAACTGCCTGATGTGGGGAAAAAAAATGCAGAAAATGGCTAATCTTCATCTCTCCCACTGTCACGAATCGGGAACATGCAGTCCTCAGGTTTACAAACAGATGGTCATCCATAATGCAGCTTCTTAGCTGTTTTTATGGGAGATGTCAAGCTGTGATGCATTATCAATAGGCACGGTGCCATCTAATAAAGGGTAACCACATTTTCAAATCCCCAAACCAGGACTTCTGTGTATGTGTACACACACACTGTAATTAGTGTAAACACCTATTTACTGTTGGGCTTGATATCTTTACAAGAAATTAAGTCAATGTATTAGTAAGCTACAAACGATAGAAATTTGCATTCAACCTTGGTTACATACTGTCTGTTTGCAGGTTTGAAACAAATATCACCTGAATGCTTGGAAACAAAAAATTAAAAACAGGAAAGACATGGTATGTTGGCGGTGTTAGTGGAGGAGACTTCTCACATTAGTCAGTGGCACAAGGACAGACAGGAAGTACACTTCATTTACATAGCTCTTGTCAAAAGAGTACTTTCAAAGTCCTTTAAAGGAGGGAGGAAAAAAAAAAGAAATGTTGAATTCACTGACTGTAAGCTGCCTCAGACAAAAGCATCTGCCAGATGAATGTAATGTGATATAAAGACTATACAATGCACAAAAACAAAGATGTAAATGTGTGTATATAATAACAATATAAGGACACAAGAGCAAGAAAAGGACAAGGAAAACAGGTGACTGTTAAGGTGCTTTTAAAATGATCATTTTGATGGAGTCCTCATTTCAAACCACCTTAAACCACCTACTTTATATAACTGCTTAAAGGATAATGCTGGGAGGTGTTCTATACTTTTCATATTCTTACAAAACCAAAAAAAGTAAAGAATAAAACAAACAACATCAATCACATTGATGTGTTTTTAATAGTAATTTGATATTTTAGGGACAAGATTTGGAGCTCTATGGCATGTTTAACTTTGGCTACCCAGAAAATACATTTCAGTAGGATCAGTTCATTGTTGGTTTTGATCTTTTCAAGAGAACAATATAGAAAATGTCAGCAAATGTGAGCTAAAAGCCTTTTGTGTTAAACTGACTCAACCAGACGAACCTTACTGACGAGAAATCAAAATGTCTCTCTGCCCTCCAGACACCAGCTCCTTGGCAACTCACACGACCAGGGAGAGCTGTGATAGACAAGTCTACCAGAAACCCCCGTCAGGCAGGGAGAGCTGTGAGAGGGTATCTTACCCTGCAGGACAGAAGCTCCCAGCAGGTCTCCACCACACTCCCTTCATCTTCCCGGAAGGCTTGTCCTCCATAGAGACCCTGCTCACGAACATCCAGGTGAGGCTCTGGCGGGGCTTTATTATTATTATGCTCTGAGATGAATAGAAAGGGAGATGAGCCACTCTTTGGGATTTCCTGAAATGGCAAATGGCAAACAAGGCAGACATTTAGGATATGCAGTAATTGGGATGGGCGTGTGCTGACCTGCTTCTCAGATTCTACATGTCTTTGTTACAGCAGAGTCACAATGGACGAAAGAAAGCTCTCACAGGCTGGGTTTTCACGGGGGTGGGGGACATGTTTTTAATGCCATCTGACCCTGATATAATGGCAACAATCACTTTTTTTTCTTCCCATGTCTGAGTAAATGCTAGAATTATACACCTGAGTAAAATACTTTGAAAATTTGCGTCAGACAAACATAAATATTAACTAAGGATGGGGTGATTGGATGGAGGAAGGGGCTTTTTGTTCAGTGCGTAACCTGTTGATGTCTGCCTGTGTGTCTCCAAGCAGGGCCTGCTGAGGGTTGCCATAGAGAACGCCCGGGCGCAGGAGAAGCAGGACCAGCTGGAGAGGACGGAGCTGAAGATGGAGCTGGTCCGAGAGAGGGAGCTCAGGGAGACCCTGGAGAGACAGCTTAGCATGGAGCAGAAAAACAGAGGTGGGCAGGCCGCAGCACATCAGGCGTCACATGCAGCGTCCCGGGGAGAAGAAAAGTAGAATCTGTATCTACAGCATTTTTCCAAGTGGCCACAAGTTTCACCCACATTGAAAAACAAACTGGGGGCTCCACATGCTCCACATAGTGAAATATTTACAACCTCTACGAAACAGGATCTGGTTATTGGCCCTTGGCCATAATAAATGGAGTAATTTGGGTGTTTTATAAGAATAAAATCTGCCTTAAAAACCTGCCAGCGGGTTGCAGGGTTCAGTAGGTTAATTTGTGTTTCTATTTTTTTCCCTGGAAATTATTCTAGTTGGCAAGTGTTGATTGGAACGCTGCTTCACACGCTCATAGAGCTACTATTCAAAACTATCAGAGTGTTAAATTTCCCCTCATGTAGTCATAAACACTGGCATGGCGTCGATATTTACGCCTAAACCCTGGTGGTCTAACCCACTTCTAAGCTGACAGGATGTACAATCACTTGAAACGCAGACAAGGAAGCGGGGACACCTACTGTATATCACCCCTCAAAGCATCTACAGAGATGAATTAGACTGATTTTGGCAGTAAACTACCAACTAAATCAAGTTTGGCAAGTGTTCACAAAAGCTGCTGTGTTCATCGCAGTGAGAGCAAATGCCAATCAAGGAGGATTTGTTTGATTGGGTCACACCAGAGGGAGACGTTTGCAGCTTGTGATGGAAAGCGACTGTAACGTTACGTGATGCTGTTGACCTGCTGCAGGTGACTGTGTGTTTTGGGGGGAGTAAAGCAGGATTTTCATCATTTAGAGCAGCACTCGTGCCTCTGTTTTGTCACAAACTCTGAATTACTATCGACACAACAAACGCTTCAAGCTCACAATACCTTCAAAGTCCTTCAAACGTCTTGATGTAAAGATCCAGGAAACAGGGAGGCCACGCAGAAATACAGCAGAGTAAACAAATTCCTACAACAATAGATTCAAACGAAGTATAAATATATTAGAAGCGTCTGAATAATTTGACTGTGACCTTTCCTCTTCTTCTTCTTCTCTGCTCAGTTCTGATCCAGAAGCGCCTGAAGAAGGAAAAGAGGAATAAGAGGCGACTACAGGAGGCCTTGGAGGAGGAGGTCAAACTCCGCGATCAGGCCGAGCACACCCTGCTGCACACTGCCAGCACACACACAGGTACACACACAGAAACAGAAGATATCATTCTCCTGCTTTGGCTCAGAAATGAGCTTAAAAATATCACAGCCGGCGCAATTCTCATTTTCATATTGAATGTCACCGTCGTCGCCTTGGCTGTTTATTTGCCTCTAATTAAGTATCCTTATAAATTAATGTCCAAACTACAGCCCATCAATCATCAGCAGCCCCTCCTCACACAGAGTCCGTGACCCAGGACGTGGACGGGAGCAACCACGATGACAACAGGCTGGACACCAAGACAACAGTACAAGGTACAGGTGTCCAGATAGCAAATACCGCCTCCTCAGTGTTTAGATGTGAAAACGGCCTCATGGTCCCATCAGTGGGAATGTTGTGGTTATTAGACAGAAAAGCTGCTGCCACTGCGAAAACGTTACGTCGCCAAATGACAACTCAAAGGAAATTAAGACAAACAGCCTTATTATAGAGCTTTGAAATACCTTTTTTCTCTTTTCTTGTGTGCTCTGTTACCTAAGAATAGAAAATACAAATGTTCACATTAAGCAGAAACATGAAACTTTTTGAAGCTCTGTGAAATGAGCCTGTGATCTTTTAAGTTTGAGTCTAAAAACATTTGCGAGGACACTGCACCAAGTTTTGCGGACGCACTTTAGTCAAGAGCAGCGGTGAACTGGCTGTTCTGCTGACTTTAAAATGCCTTTTCAGTGCCAGGCTTGTGAAATAAACAGTGATATATACCTGCTGCTGGGGACGTATTTAGCTCCTTTAAACTGAGCTAGGACAAAAGATTTCATTAATTCACCTACTCACTGCTTCTGATGCTTAACTGACCGGTCTACTGGAAGGGTTTTCAAAGATCTCACAGGGAGACCGCTCCTGAGAAATTGAACAAAACTAAATGAAGCATGAGGCAGTTCACCGGGGCTACCGTTTTAATGGAGACAGGCGTTTAATATATTTATTTTGCCAACATTATTGTCCTCGCAGGGATAGATTAATGAGAAAATCGCACATGCAACATCTTAAACGGACAGAAAAAGAAATGGCCGTGATCTGTAGCCCGGCCTCATCAAATGGGTGCGTGGTTCCAGCCCACCTCTGCTCCGCGTCGTGCCAGGACCGCCGTACCAGACAGCACTCTTGTTCAAAGGCAATTTTTAATTGAATGTCAGTGAAGCAAGAAGAGAACTGGCCACTAATTAACGGCTGTCTTAATTGTCCTCGTGACGAGTTTGTTTGGACATCATTTGCATAATTAACACCCAGTAATAAATCATTTAAAGGGGAATTGTCTGTCAGACAGTAGGGCAGGATGTGCTTCCTTTGTGCCAGGAAGTTTTATCGCCAAAAACAGGGATCAGGGGCCAAAAAACACTTTCAACTGAGCCTTACTTAATAATGATCTTTTATTAATGATTCGGTCAAGGTTGGAGAAGACCTTGTTCAATATTTATATGAATACGTTAATAGCATGCAGCATCTTTCCTCCTACTGCTGCAGTCGCTGTGGTAAAGAATCTGTCTGAATGTGTTTAAATGAAGACTTCAGATGTTAGAGCTTATATCATCTTTATTTCTGTGTGGATTTCAGAGGGCAGGGTGTTTCTGCAAACCACTGGGATGTACTGAAGGCGAGGTGGAAGGACGGATGGATGGATGGATGAATGGATAGATGAAATAGAGCGATGAAGATCCCTCCCTTTATGAGAAATACAATCGACAGGCATGCTCAGTCGCGCGGTGGCATCTCAGATCTCCGCCTCGTCAAGAGGACTCCCCGACATTTCAAGGGTGACATTTGAACTTTCCCATTGTTCTCTTGTTTAATTTATTGCATTTATCACCCAATCCCGCCCGTAGTGGGAACAGTACTTTCTGCTGATGATGTGTTTGACTGTGTTTCTTTCAATCAAGGTTTTTAGATTTCTAGATGAAGATGACCATAGTTGTTTTGGTTTTTTTGTCAGTGCTGTTTATCTGGACACAAGTGATGAATATAACTTGTTACAGAGTTGTGTACATATATATAGTCATCATTTTTGTTATTATTATCAGAAAATCGTAACGGCATGTTGTACAGTCAGTACATGACTTGTATTGTGTATGTTATGCAGTAGTGCAGTTTGACAATACAAACAATACAAATCCTTTTTATTAAATTGTGCCTCTTTCTTTATTTCACAACTGAATGCGTCGTCCGTTTAATTGTTTTTCATGCAAATAGATAGTTTCATTGATTTCTCTGAAACACGCCGCACCTATCTGAAATGTGGATTGATACTGTAGTTCAGTTCGGTTTTCTTTTTCGTGACAAACAAAGCAGTTCTGCGTCCAGTAATCCCTTGAGATTTATTGTGCGTGTGTATGTGTGTGGAAGAGAGAAAAGGTCCAGGTGCTCGCATGTCTATGCACACTGAACATGAGGGCGTGGGGAGTGATGCCACATTGATTCTTGCTCCATCTCCAAAAACATACACGTACGTATTGACAGACAGACAGAAAGATGGTGAGCAGGGTCACGTGTAAGCTGTCCTTTAGTGAAACATGATGACGATGCACTCTCTCCCTGTGGTTGCACCCCCCCCTCAGGATAGACAGTGAGGGGCAGGGTGCATCAGAGTGCATTTTGGGGTAAATTTGTAGAAAGATAAGGCAAGGAAAAGACAAAGAATTGTGTTTAAAAAAAGAACCGTCATTCTCGCTGTGTGAAATTTTGTGGATATTTTATTATCTTTGCTTGCCAAATGTTAGTATTGCAGGATCTAATTAAACTAATGAATAACATTTTCTGACTCGTTTTGGATTGAAGCCCTGCAAATGTCCACTGGTATAAATCAACTGTAGCTCAACTTGTAATTTAGAATTTGAAAAATATATTTGTGCACACGTGTAAGAGATATTTGAAAGCGTCATAAATTGAAGTCAGGAGTGTTCTGGGCCATTGACAGCAAAGTGTGTGTGGCTGGAGACGTGCAAGAACCACACCTAGTGTGACTGATGCAGAGCGCTACGGGTTGAATGTGTTATAAATTATGTAATGAGTCACAAGAGACCACAAATCCTGCTGAACATTGATTGTTTAGAAATGTTTGAAGCTGATAATTTCTTCTAGGACATACACTAGATGCTCAAGATCCAAATTGGCAAGAAATATTGAGTCTTCAAGTCCTAAGTAATATATTTCACATTGTTCTGAACCTGTTTGTTGTGCCAAGAAAAATCTTTGCATTGTAGGCCAGATTTTTCTCATGCACCCTTGTCTGAATGTGCAGTGTGCCATTTCCTGGACAGAGGCAGATAAGCTGTGATGCAGAACAAAAACAATACCTCTGTTACAAGCAATTCTTCCTGAATACAGAGTGGCTGACAAGTGAATAGCAATGATTCACAGAAATGAATGTGTGAATGAGTCATCAGCTTTTCAGATGACCACCTCAGAGGCTTGTCTTGACTAAAAAGGTTTGTGACTTCATTCAGCACCGCTCTCCTCTTTCATGCTCGCTTGTATCTCTCTCTCTCTCTAGCACACACACACATACACACACACCAATCCCTCACAATTCACCGAGTAGCATTGTCCTGCCGAGAGATGTGTAATGGAAAAGATAAATGGAGGATAAAGCTAAGGTGACAGGATCGAGCATGTGTGTATGTGTATTTGCGTGTGTGTGTGTGTGCGAGTGTGTGTGCGGGCCCGCATGTGTGTACTGCACAACAGACCAGCAAACCATCTGCTCATCTCCTCTTAATGAACAAAGCAAACAGCAGGAGTCAAGGCTGTCTCCAAATCTGGAGTCTCTTTATTGGTAAGCACACACAAACACACACAGAGACACATACACACATCTCTGCACTGTTTAATCTGATTATCTTTGATTGAGAACAGGGGCAAAGCAACCTTTTTAGACCTCACTCCTACATCAGTGACAGAGAAGGTCTGAAACACAATTAGCAAGCTGTTCCTGAGCTCTGCTTTGCAGTCACATCTGACCACAGGCGGCCAAATAGAGCTAATGGGTGGGAACTAACCAATGGGAACTAACACGCAACTGCATCTGTGGATGATGGGGAAATGCAACACTATTAGACAGCTGTTCGCCATATCTTTTCAAATGTACTTGGACGTAACATAAGCATTGGATCAATTGGCTCAGGCGCAATCACAGCCAGGGATGAAGGTATACACATGGTTTGATGTGAATAAAGCTGGCAGCCTGTGGTGTAAGACAAAGCAGGGCCCCTGCAAAGGAAGTCTGGACCTTGACAAGATATGACACTGTATACATGAGGCCAGAGGACCATAAGAAAAAGTCATTAATCTGGACTTTGTGCAGCCACATCCTGCTCAAGGTCCCAAGCATAATTAACACTGTTACCACTCTGTCAGAAAGCTGACCACATGGCTTTGAAGACATGAAGCACTCCCTGTCTACCACTTCTATGCATATCCAACCCATAAACACATATTACATACTGAGCAAAACATAGTCATACATAGAAGCAAAGGCTAAAGACCAGTGCTTCAGGGCCTGGGAGTGCTGCATCTGAGGAGCATAAGAGAACAGCAGGGTGGCATCGTGGGTAAGGAGACTGACCTTCATCTGGAGGATCATCTGGCATCTACAGCATCCCTGCTGAAATGTCTGTGAGCAAGACACTAAATCCCAACTGCAGGGGTAGATCAGTGGCTCTAACGTGGGGTTACAGACTGCTTGGTGGCCACCAGGCATGCACTGCGCTGTGCTGTACAGGGCCCATGATCTGGCATAAAACATTTTTACGGGTTTGCTTCAAGTAATAGTAATTCGCTCTGTTCAGCTCTCCCTTCTTAGTTCTCTGGCCACTGTTTCTTATATGAATGTTTTATTCTCAAGAATGGTATTATTATTATTATTATTATTATTATTAT
>JBBMOE010000038.1:301101-417292 GCA_037975065.1 Chaetodon trifasciatus
AGCAGCAGCAGCAGCAGTAGTGGTAGAATTAATTTTCCTTCTCTGTTTTTGGCAATAAAAGTCTTTACAAGTATTTTCGTTTGTAAAATCAATTTGATGAATTAAACTCTTAAAAACAAAAAAAAAATGAAATTGTTGTATTATTCAGATACATGCCTAACCAACTTATTCATATTCTACATTTTTTGTTGTTTCCTCAGTTTTAAAGACCTTCCGTGGAAACACGCCGTGCAGGTAAGGTTATCAGTAAAAATGTCCTGAGCCTTATCTCACCGTCAAAATGGAGCAACAGCGCCCTCAACAGGTCAGTTTCCTCCTAGTTTCCCCTGACTGCGGAAGAGCACCTTTTGGACTTTTCGGGCTTCTGTAGGAGATTTCCTTTCCCAGTCTCATTCTCCTTGTATTCACAGCATGGATCCTCTCTCCAACTTTATTTCGGTGTTTTAGTGTTACTTTTGCGCCGCCTTAGGATCATCGGCCGTCGTCTGAATTCCATAACTCACCTGGACACCATGTTTACCACCACCGGCTCTCGGGGCCTCTGTAAGTATCGCGGATCCACCGTGAAACGACAGCCGGCCAGTCGCAGCCCTGTCGCTGACTCCCCCGTTAGCTTCAACGGTAACAGCTAGCTTAGCTAACGGCTCTTAGCATTCCGCTGTCATTCATTTACTCGAGGCAGTATCAAGCAGTCACAGCTGCGTCTAGCTGTAGTAATTAACAACCTAACGTTACATTGTGCTTTTTCGTTTAGTCGTTTGATTCGCCTGAGGTGTCATCGTTAAAAATAATCGAAATTTGGTGAAAGAGCATCTTCTGAATAACTAGCTAAACTTGTGTTAACGTTACTAAGGGCATGTCTCCCCTGCCTCTGTATACGCACACATTAGCCGCTTCTTCCATCGACACACCTCTTTCCTGATACACCTGAAAATATGCGAAGCGGCTTATTGGAGAAGGCGACAGTGCCACTTTCAACTATGTTGTGTGTGTGTGTGTGTGTGTGTGTACACAGACAAGGCTCCTCTGTCTAAAGGCCTCCTGCTGGTGCTCAATGGGCTGACTGTGATGCTCACTCTGCTGCCACAGTACCAGGAACTGTTCGTGTACAACCTCCAGGCTGTCACACAGCAGCACCAGGTATGCCTCCCATCTGTCTGCGTGTCAGTGAGTGAGACACAGAGATGAGGGGCGAAATCCAACACCCAGTATCTCCACATCGTGTTTATATGTGTCTCTGGGTGTCACGCTTTTCTACTTTTGTTGTAAACACTAGCAGACACACATTGCTTCCTTTGAAGAGAGTAAGCACATTAAAGGGATAGTTAGGATTATTTGAAGTGGGCTTGTTCAAGGTACTTATCAAGAGTCAGTGTATTACCTACAGTAGGAGGTGGGTGGCACGCCCCCAGTTTGGAGAAGCAGCAGACCAAACCAGACTCCTGTGACAAAAACACTCATTTTATCTTGCAGAATGTGGGAGTTTCCGGTCCACGGCTGCCTTGATCGGTTGGTTGGTTTGTGTTATTGTGGGATTTTTGTCTTTTTAAGGCTTAGTTCGGATTCACTGAAGGCTCTCAATAAAGCAAACAAACTAACCAATCAAGGCAGCAGTGGACCAAAAACTCCCGCGCTCTGCAGGGTAAAATGACTGTTTTTGTTAAGGAAATCTGGTTTGGACTGTAGCTTTGGAGAGAGCGATGTTTCAGAGCTTCAGTTCCCGTCAGAAAGGGCTGTCTGACAGGAAGGTGAAGCGATGAAAATATTCCAAACATAGCACACGCTTAAACTGATGTAGATGTTTTAGGAGGGCCCTTTTTTAGGTGGGTAAAATACATTTTGCTGCTGCTCCCAGTCTACAACAGTACAATGCATAGCTTCCTATACTGTACTTCTTCTGCTCCTCCAAACTGGAGGCGTTACCACGTCTACTGTAGACACTGACTCTGTTATCATCATGTCACCCACGTAACCTGTTTTAAATACTATTAGGCATTGCAGTTCAGTGCTTCTTTGTGTCTCCAAAGTCGCACTGTTGTCTGTCTTGTGCTGTGCGTTAGGTGTATGTTTGTATAACCTTGCCCTCCTCCGTGCTGCAGGTGTGGAGGTTCTTGTGCGGCAGGCTGGTCTGTCTAGACGTGAAGGACGCCTTCTGTAGCAGCCTGCTCATCTACAACTTCCGCATCTTTGAGAGGAGATTTGGGACCAGGAAATTTGCTGTAAGATGAATACAGAGATGGATACACAGAGTACAAATTTAATAAACTTGCTGATATTCTTTGCTACTGTCACACATCTGACATGTTCTGGACGCCGGGTTTTTCTCTTTTTTATTTAACCTCCTGTTACTTTCTTAAATAAAATATTACAACGTTTTTTAAAAGCTTTAAAAGTCTGATCATTGATTCCGATTAATGATCAGATCGTTGTCTCATCTGTGTAGCAGCTACATCTTTTAGGGAAGAAGAGACGCAACTTCCTCATCCGTCACAAAGCACTTCTCAATAACTTGCTGTGTAATCGACGTTCGGCAGTGACGTCGTGTTTGTGAAAATGGAGCGAAATGTTTGATGTTTTGTTTTCTTGGTGTGTATCGTTCCAACATCATATGTTAAGATCCTCTTCTTTATTTCAGTCCTTCCTGTTGGGTACTTGGTGTCTCTCTGCGCTGATGGACTTCCTGCTGGCCCAGGCTTTCCAGTTTCTCTTTGACTATGAGGTGGAGGAACTGCCTGCAGGACTGTGAGTAGCTTAGTCACTTCAGCTCAGTAATGCAGGTGCTGCACCTCTGAAAAGGGAACAGCTTTTTTGACAGTTTCATAGCCACCGAGGACGCTGCAATTAAAATATGAATACCCTGGTATTTAGTTTGGTTTATGATGTGTTAAAGCAAAGTTCAAACTGAGCATCGCTGAAGTGGAAAATCTTCATTTTTCATCCCACATATCACCATGTAAGCCTTGGACTGGATTCATTTTTTAATTTCTTAATCCCCTCCCTGCATTATATTTGGGTGTACGGTATTTAGATGGTGGTGGACTGTGACAGCAGTGTACAACTCACCTCCACAAAAGGAGGGAAATAAAAATGGCCCGACAGTTTTGAGATAGTGAGTTATTATTCAGAGAGAGTTAGGTGGTAAAGTAACTTGTTCCTAAAGCCCCTGTTAATGTCTGGTGAATCGCTGTTTCACTGATTTGTATGAAGCTGCATCGAGCAAAGTCTGCTGATTACACTGACAAGTTATAAATTCAGGTTTGCAGTGTTCATGTTGAAGTTCCTCTTTTCCCTTTCTTGTCTCGCAGGCTCGCTCCAGTCTTTTCTCTGTTTGTGCCTTTCTACCTGTTGATCCCCAGGATGCCGGTCACCCAGGTCCTGGGCCACATCCACATCACCAACAAGTCTCTGGTCTACATAGTAGGCTTGCAGGTAAGCCTGTGCTCTGTTAGCTTGGCTCTATGTGTCTCTTTTGCTGTTTAGGAATCCTTCAGAATACTTGCTGCACAACTAGTCTAATCTTCACTGTTTCTGTCTTCCTCTCTCCTCCTCTTCTGGTGCAGCTGTTGACTTCCAGCCCCTTCATGTGGCTCCTTGCACTCAGTGGACTGGTGAGAAGCCGAATTCTTCTTGTCATGTACAGTATATGCAGGAAGTGTACTGTATTGCAGTTTGGTGTCAGTGCTCTGTCGGCTGGCACTGTGAGCTAACAGAAAGTTTCCTTCATTGTAATGCTTACTCCATTACTAACTGTTGTTCATATGCAATAAATAAATAATGAGAGTTAACTTCTGAAAGTTAAACAAGGACAAAACTGAAATCCTACCAGTCAGCCCTGAAACAAAGTGAGAAATGCTGTTTAATAATCTGGGGAAATAATCAACATCAGTCCTATAACCCTATAGCTCTATAGCTCCCTATAGCTCAGGTGGTAGGGTGTGCGCCCCATGCATTGAGGCTGTCAGTCCTCTGCAGTGGCCACAGGTTCGACTCCCACCTGCAGCTCTTTTGTTGGGTGGCACGGTGGAAACACTGTCACCTCACAGCTAGATGGTCACGGTTCGATTCCTGCTGTGGGCGCTGGTGGCGTGTCCTCCACCATGCCTTTGGTGCCTGCTGCTCGAGGAAAGGGGCCTTTCTGTGTGGAGTTTGCGTGTTCTCCCTGTGTTCACCTGGGGTATCCTCCTTAAAAAAAAACCACTAAAAACATGCAAGAAGATCACCACCTGACCAATGGTGACAAAAGAAACTGGGTCCTCAGGCGCCGGTCGGATGGCAGCCCACCGCTCCTGGTCTGCCGTGGAGGAAGGATGACCAGGATGGGTCAAACGCAGAGGAAAAATTTCACCAATTGCATGGCGTGTGCAGCGTGTATGTAATGTGTGATTCCCCGTTTATTTCCCATCACTTGGATGCAGCCACTTGCACTTTGAGCTGCATTTCTCATATGAAAGGTGCTATACAAGTAAAGTTTTTTATTATTATTGTTAATACATGGCTTGTGATGTCAATAATACGTCTCAAACAATTCGTCTTTCAGATCTCAGGCGGACTGTACCACGCCAACGTTCTCTGGTTACAGAAGCTCCTCTTTGTGCCCACCTGGGTGTCTCGTGTTGGACGGTGTATTCTGGAGCCTCTCTTCTCAAGTGAGTCCAACCGTTAGTGATCACAAACACATATCCTGTTCACGTCCTTTGCACAGTGACCAGTGTTGCAGGGCCTGACAGGGGGTTGTTGTCTCTCTATCTAGTTGAGGAAGAATAATATTTGTACATGTTAGGCGTTTGAACAGTGTGATGATGCAGAATGATGTCTGACATCTGCTGAGTTCTCCTTCATATTTTTTCACCTCCAGCCTGGAGGAAAAGTAAAACCAAGGTTGAAATGACTCTCTCTACTGATAAAAGTTATTTTCCAGATTCACTCTGCGATGCTGTTGTGGCCAATTTCAATGAATTACAATTCAGCTAAAATAAGACTCATGTTCTCGCTTTATAGATGCCATTAATTGGAAAACAGAATATTATTGGAAAACTGCAAAAAACAAAAGAAGAAAAACCTTTGACAGACTGTTCAAAATAATCCACAGAAGTGATTTGTGCGTCACTGATGTAATCATTAAACAGTGGTATGAAAACTTGCGGTGTACATTGATAAAAGTGGTTTCTGACTGACTGAAGATGTGCTTTCTCACATTTATGCATACACTACTTTTTCACTCAAAACTCTAACTTGAAAGGTTGTCCTGCCTGAACTAGCTCTTAAGCCTCTTGTGTACTGCCTGTCCTCTCATTTAAAGACTAACTTAAGACCTGCTGAGAGTCTTGTCTTTGCTCACATCCGGTGGTTAAACTTTTCACCTTGCTGCAGTGACGCAGCAGTGATGGGTGTGGTTACAGGTCCAACAGAGCACATCCACACCCAACCATACCTATCAGTGATGCTGGGTGTGGTCAGGGGTGAAGCAGGCGGAAAACTTCAAACTGCAGGGGGCAGCAAATCACGGCCCTGTCAGCCTGGTTGTTCAGCCACGCTTTAAAGTGGGAACAGCAATTGAAGAAACGTCCAGTGAAGGACGCCTGAAATATTTATTCTGTTCACAAGCAACAGATGTATAACTTAAAACTTCCTTTTTAAAAACAGGCTTTTTCTTTTTCCTGTCACCCTGTGTTACACTTTGCCTATTGATGCACTGAGGTTTTCTATTAATGCGTCATTAACATCTGTGGTCCTCAAGGCTCCCAGCCAAGCAGCGAGACGCCGCTGGGGATGGGCGCCACTCTGGACATCCAGAGGCAGCAAAGGATGGACCTGCTGGACCAACAGCTGCTGCTGGCCCAATACAACGAGGCCCGGAGGAACGCCAGACACCAGCCACAGGTAGACAAGCACACACAGACTTAATGCTGCACTGAAACACAGACTTAAAAGCACTCACACAATGTCTGAACTGACTTCACTTTAAGCATCAGTAACTGTACGAACTGTGTGTCTCTACATATGAACAAAGTACTTGATTCTGCCTCTGTGTGTGTGTGTGTAGTCAGGGTTGTTACAGTGGACCAGGTTGTTCCCTTCCCTGAGACACAGAGGACAGAACCGACCTCCAATGCAGCCCCGGCCCCAGGCTCAGACACCCCCATCCACACAGCCGCCACTGTTGGACAACTCTCCAGTGGCAGAGGAGCAGGTGTGTATTATCCTCTGAGTGTCTGAGTCTATATATACACACCTGCTTTAATTCTGTGTCCTTTGCAGGTTTTTTTTCCCACGCTGTCTTAGCTGATGTCTCCAGCTGATGTCTTTTCGTTTGTGTTTTGTCGCACAGGTTGCAAGGTTGGTGGAAATGGGCTTTTCCAGGATTGATGCCCTCGAGGCCCTCAGAGCTTCAAATAACGATATCAACATGGCAACCAACTTCCTCTTGCAACACTGAGAGAGAGAGCTCAGTGAGAAAAAAAAAACAGAGGTGAAGGAGGACCGAGAGAGGAAGCAGGAAGAAGAGCAACCAAAGCAGAGGAGCAAAAAACGTTGAAAGGCGATGAACGACGGAGACAAAACGATACTTGTACAGATAATCTGAAGGCTGCGTCACTGCTCCCTGAAGCGGTGTTGGGCTGACCCAACCTGAACTGAGCCCGATAGCAGGCTGATTGATGATGAGGTGTGAAGCACAAAGTGGGAGACATTTACGTCATTGCTTTCCTGATGGCCGTCGTCGTGTGAAACAGGCGTCGTGGCTCAAGGCAGACGAGTTAGACCTCCAACTCCGAGAGGGTTCCCTTTGAAAACCAAACAGGTCAGAGCTTTCCTCACAGTGCATCTTAAAAACAGCGGAGGACAGATAAAGTGGGTTATTTCTTTGAAACAGAACCGATGTTGAAGCACACAAATCGGCTGAGATCCCACGCACCCTCTCCACAGGATCCATCTTCTAGCTGTGTGAAATAGTTTCATATAACCTGCTGTCATGTACTGCCACTCTACTTCTGAAGTGGCTACAGTGTAACCAGCAGCTTAGACCTAGTAGCTGGTGAGAGATGATAGGTATGACATGGAAAACAGATAACAGAGAGCATACTGAGACTTTTTGTTCAGGACTTCAGGCCATCCACTCTTTTTTTCACTGAGTAGAAACAGGAAAACAACACCTGTAGACGGTTGTATTTAACTCCACGAGGAGGTGCAAAGGTCATCATTACAACTTCAGAATGTATGACTAAAGAATCCATAAACAAGATAACTTCCTCCATCGTGATTTCATGCCGCAGCTGTTATTGCTTTATGTTGGCAGCGTTGCATTGAAGCAGCAGGGCTCAACCCTTTCCTGCCTCAGATGTTTTAACAAAGCAGTCGGCCGGACTGACAGCGACTGGAAAGCCAAATTTCTTGCGAGCTGATCGGTTTGGCCCGTTCGAGTCTGTGCAAGCACACTGTTGGTGACAGACACGGCTGTTTGGCAGGACACGGGTTAGATCTCAGGGTCTGTTAATGACGTAATCACATTACAGACACGAGTGCACGCACACGGTAGCCCTTCGAGGAGTTCATGTCTCACGCCCGTTCGTTTCTTTCATCATTTCACGCTCTCACATGCGCACACTCCTCCAGGTTTTACTTGTTTTAAGCCGTCTTTTCTCTGGCAGCACATGTGTCTGAATCCTAACGAGTCTTAAAAGACAGGTTATATTTATTATGCAACGTCATGGCGAGAAGGATTTACGGAGACTGTGCACTGCATAGTAACTACTTTGTGTGTATAAATGTGAAAATCTTTTGTCCAAGAGAAGTAATATTGCAGCCACTATGTATTGATGTCAAAGACAGATGCTAGTTTTATATTTTGTGCATAATAATATTGATAATATATGACCACTGAGATGAGTCTGTTGTCTGTGTGTATGTATTTTCTAGAGTGATCTAATAGTATATGGGTGTGATGAGGGAGTTGTTGCATGGACAACTCTCTGATGAAATGTAATGAATCATATCTGATCTGTGGAATAAATCAACTTGCTGACTGAATTATTGATGTCACATAGGAGGCATCCATTCAACAGTGTGCATTGTTCTCTGCATGACTGATCTTTATCGTATCATCCTTATGTTTTATCACTAATTATCAACTATTGCACTCTAATACAACCCATGCTAATGAGTTCTTTAACCTGCTGCCACTATCCCCAACTTTCCATCCAGCCACTGCCAATTATAACACTTCAGATGATCCCGTAAGGGTGAAAACTCACTACAGATGTACAATTTGAGTCATTTATTCAAACAGCTTTGATGGAATAATATATCAGATGCTACCCCCAGACCTCATCATCACGTGTTTACAGGGAATCACGACACTGTCATCCTACTTTTCACCACATGATGACACTCTTGTGCTAATATAAAGCATGGGTTCATCTGAATGAAGTGTTCGGTCACAACATGTGAGCGATGGGGTGTGATTTTTATTTCTTGATTTTTGCTTTTTGGACTGATGTTAGATGGTTCTGCCTTTTTATGCAGTCAGGAAGAAACTAGTGTTGCATGAGATCGTGTGTGTTTCAGGAAAATGATGTAGATATTAGAGAAAATGTTGATTTACCAAAATTTACTGTAGAAGACTTTAACTGGAATTGGAGAATACAAGATAAACTCATGCTGTGGCAGATTTGAGAATTATCTTTTAAAGCAACGTGACCACGATGGAAAAAATCCACCTGCTAGTGTTAAGTTTCCTTTCATCACTAGATGGAGACATGGAGTCAGGTCTGCGCTCTTGTTATTGCCAGCGAGCCCTCTGCCACACCCTCCCTCTCCGATTATTCCACTGAGCAGACAGCTCCGGCAGACAGTCTCGCTCCAGGGTGGCTGAATATCAATGTAGAGAAATTATGCACATCTTCAAGTCAAAGAATTTCAAAAGCATATGGTTTGCCAACTATTCCATGAAACACAAAGGACAAATTTATCCTTTGAGCAGCCTGGATTTTTCATCTGGCATATGTTGCACTTGAAATCTCATCTGAGCTCCCACAGACACTCAAGAAAGTTTTTTTTTTTTTTTTCCTTTTTGGCTGGAAGGTCTCCTGAGTTCACCGTGGCACAGTTCCTTCCACCCTCAGCTGACGTCGAACCCAGTCAAGCGGTGCAACTTTTAATGGCTGCTGGATTGAAAAGCAGCTTAAACCGGAGTGATTAATATCTGTGTGTCTCTTTGTGTTTCGGTGTTTAATTAAAGCACTGATTAAAAGAAAAAAAAACTTCACTGACAACCAACCTCATTAGGCAGATTCTTTTTGGTGAAATGCCCGCTTAATGTGCAGCATTATCACGCCTCATTTGGGGGGCGATGATTTGGATTTTTGGAGCTTCGGGAGGACGTTAGCTTGTTTTTATTGAAAGATTATTTGGAATGATGTGTCTTGATGGGTGTCCATAGGTGCTAAAGCTTGTACTGGGTGGTATTTTTAAACCACTGTGTGAAAATGAAGTTGCAATGTCCCTGTGTTAAACCAGGAGCATCAGCAGCAGTAGCAGAACGATGATGTATGTTCTGGGGGTTTCTCCTTGTCTGGCAGCGAAACCGTTTACAGTACAGCCGACTGCGGCCTTGAAGCATCAGCAGTTGTATCCGGCTATTTGTCATTCCAGGTAAGCCGTCTGCGGCTCTATTAGCCAAGGCCTACTGCACTGTATGTCACCACATAGCTCTACTGTATAGGAACAGAGTGATGGCTGTGTGGAGTTCTGCTTCTGCACTACTCTCCTTTGAAAAGGGGACGAATGAAGCCTGGTTGCTGGAACTTAGTGGCTAGCTGCCAATCAAAAGGGCCGCGCTCATAATTATGCACAACTTTAAGACTTCATATAATTCAAATAGTGAGTTATGTAAACATATACCCCCGTACAGTTAACATGAAAGAGGATTTGTTCCGGGCTGTAAACATGTTCATTTCTGCAAAGAAATGGGCATTTTAATATCGGGGTCTATGGGAATTGACTCGTTTTTGGAGCCAACCTGAAGTGGCCATTTGGGGAACTGCAGTATTTAGCACTTCCACATTCATTTTTCAGGCCTGACGGTTGCTACTTGGCAGAAACACGGTCCACCGACGAGTGCATTTACACTATCGCTGCCATCCATTTTCGGAATCACCCTCTCCTACCAATTATCTCTCTTGCCAGTAGCTTCTCTCTAAATCACAACTGAAGCATAATGTGTAAGTGATGTGTACATATCCTTCTTGTAAAACATATTTAAACTATCCACTTAATGTAGGAACTAGTTAACCTGATCCTTGTTGCTCTGATATTTTAAAGGTTGATTTTAGGATTCACTGTGTTTAAATGTAGGGGTATGTGGACGGTGGTAAGAGTGTTGGGACAGCTCAGGGTGGGGCACTGGAAAATACCAGTGCTGACAGGTTTGCACCTGTTTCAACCAACTCTTTATGCTAAGCTTATAAGCTGCTGGCTGTAGCTTCATATTTGACAGACATCTATGGTCGTGGTGTCAATCTTCTCATCTCCGCCTCAAAATGATTAAGTCTGTTTCAGAAAATGCAGCATTAAGAAGAAGACTTTATTGATCACCACACAACATGTACATGCCAACACAACAACAACGCACTACATGCACATGCCATGCTTTTTTGGTGAAATTATTCCTCCGCATTTGACCCATCCTGATAAGTCCTTCCTCCGCGGCTGGCCAGGTGTTTTTTTTTTTGTGGAGGATACCTCAGGTGAACACAGGGAAAACATGCAAACTCCACACAGAAAGGCCCCTTTCCTCAAGATAGGGGGCAGCAGGGACCGAAGGCATGGTGGAGGACACGCCCCCCACCGCCCACAGCGCCCCAGACGGGAATCGAACCTGGGACTTGCCACCTTGATTGACTAACGCTGAAATATTATCACATGTACAGTTCTGGAGAACATGTGAGTGTCATCCAGCTCACATTACTGTTCATTTTGAGTCATGTTTCTGGCACCCTGTCAACGCAGCTTCAGTTTCAAGGTCCACTATAGAGTCATTTTGCATGTTTTGAGACGCACACGTTCAACGTCAGCACCAGTATTTATTCACAGTACAAATATGTTGGTGTATATGTTTCAGCGTGAGTCAATTACTCGCTGATGCTGCGCTGCTGGCATGCATGCATCCCTTCAAACAGCCAGAGGCCGGCACCAGCTCCAACGCCGTCTCCGCTATATTCCCTCGCCAGCTCTGTTGCCATGGTGAGTGCATGCCGTTTTGTGTGGTTGCCATGGGGACCCCGTATTACAGCCTCCCTCCTGCTCTCATCATGTTTCTGCATGATCATTTGTATGCCTCATGTACACTGATGCTTAAAAAAAAAAAAACATTAGCAGCACAGAGGAGAGCCCTGAGGGATTGCCTTCTCTAGAAAAGCACAGAGGTATTCCTGACGCCGTTTCATGACACAAATACCCAAAAAGTGCCAATGACTTTCTCACGGTGACTTTGCATGTATGACGGTGAAAATGCCAGATGTATGAGAATAACTCAGAACAATGGCGTCTCTTTCTCTGTCTCACTTGTGAGCCCGTAGCTACGAAAGGCAAGAATGCCAAGTGCCTCCCACTGATATGGTAATGATATTCAAGCTAGTGTGCTTTGAGATAATGACATCATTTGTTTGCTCGATTCCTTCTAACAATTGCAGTCTGTCTGTGTCTTTCGCACTCACAGGTCGATGTATGTATGTGTGCATGCGTGTATGTCTGCATGTCCACTTTGTATGTGCGAGCATTTGCATCCCGTTCTCAAGGCAGAGAGAGAGCCGGCGGCGAAAGCCACTGATGTTTTGCCCTGGTCGTTTGAAGAGGAACTTCACAGTTAATGGGGCACAAAAACGTACCTGCCTTCAGGCCATTCAGAGGTTTGGCATTTCACATCGCATTGCTCGCTTCAGTATGCCACTTGTGATCTGTTTCGTCTCTGCTTGCTTCGGTTACGTCAAGAGGTGCGCAATCTCCTTTAATCATTCGGGCTTGGCTCTGTTCACATTAGGCTTTGTGGTTTTGTTCAACCTGTTTTTCATCCTGCAGTAATCATGACAGCTTGTGGATGGGCAGCTTGTTTTTCTTTTTGTTTGTCGACAGCTCTGACTAGATCTGCGCCTAGACCTGCCTGAGACCAATTATGAGAAACCCACAATTCCTGCAAATCTAGAAAACAATCATTTGCAGCCCCAGCGTCTCGAATGAAGCGCTCTCTGCTCCAGCTCTCTAATCAGCATGACTCTGAGCCCAGCAGCCATCACTCTTGACCATCAGCTGTCACTGACCCCAAGAATATGCCCGGCCTTGTGTCTACAAATTATGAAAGCTTTGGGGGCAGTTGTCCTTCCATCTTTGGGACCACATAAACAGCACTTGGACGTTATGACAAAGATGTGATCGCCACCTCTGTTTGCGCTGAAGTGACCAGGAGGAGATTTGTGTGACCTTTAAGGACCACAGGAAAACAAAGTTATTAGTTGGTGGTTTTAGGGGGGAGAGAAAAAAACTGTCAGTGTCATCTGGGAAAATTTGAGCTGATGTGGCTGTGGTCGTTTCCTGCTCACTTACACGCACCAATGAAACTCTGATGCACCACAGACGCTCACGGTAAAACTTAAATGTCCAGAATGTTGACAGGAGTGGAAACAGCCATCTTTGGTTGCTCCCTCCATAAATTTTACCACACTTTTTTTTCTGCATTGAGCTCACTCCCAGGAATCTCTCTGTGTCCTCTGACCTTTAATAAGGTTCACTTCCTCTGTAATTGTACACACACGCGGTATGGCATGAACGCATGCTTCGTGCGCGGGTGCGTTTATTTTTATGCATCTGTGTACTGTATGCATGCTTGTGTGTGTGTGTGTCTATAAATGTGATGAACACAGAGTACCCATTCAGACTTCTAGTTAAGGTGAAGGTGTTAAGCTGATGAAAGCTTTCTCTTCCGTTGCTCCTCTCAGTGAACTTCACAAAGCACACACACACACACACTCCAGCAGATCCATTGCATCCGGTCTGAAACCAACTTTGCTAAACACTTCCGACATTGTCCTGACAGTGGAAGCGTCCAGCTGTTAGTGCATTTATCATGGAGGCTTAGAGCTGATTCTGGTTGTCTTTCTGCACCCCTGACACACGGCAGGAAGACGTTTCCTCGACTCAACAACCTGGAGAGAGGCATTTTTAGCAGACCCATCCTCTTTCTCCACTCTCCTCTGCTCTCTGCCTACTCATGGCCTTACCCTACCTGCTTTTCTGCTCCATCCGTCTTTCTAAGTAGTGCTAATTGGGCATCCTGTTCCTAAAATATATGGACTGGCCATCCTTTTCCAGTCATTGCAACCTCTGAGCACGTCAGCAACAAAGCAGGTCTTCACATGGGTTTTGTTTGTCTGCTGTCCTTAGAAATGCTCAACGCTTTTGAAGATGATGACGCTAAATGCTACATGCAAAATACAGAATGTAAAATCAGCCGGGCAAATACCAGTCAGCTAACTCACTCAATCAATCATTATTTGAATGCAGAATATGGACAGGATGTTCCTGTTGTTTTAATGGGAAGTCCATGAAAACCCTTCAAGCCCTTTGCCCCAGGGTAAAGAAGAACAGCAGACGCAAGCAAGCGATTGGCTCTGACGTCACAAAAACATGTCAAGTCTATTTGATAGAGTTATGAAATAGATGAAATGTGGAAGTCCTGTCAATAATGCCATGCAGAATGCTGTGCTCGAGGCCAATCCTGTCAAGAAAACCAGTGAAACATGCTCACGCGTTGCATTTTACGACATTGTCTCATATGTTTTGGTGAATGAATTAAAGGGGAAATTACATTTAATGTGCCTGAAAATGAACGATGAGAAAAAAATCAAAATTATATGGGTGTGTCAGCTGAAGACATGCTGGCACCTGCGCCGTGTCAATACTGTCGATCACACTGACGGCAACACAAACCTGAAATTCACACATCTTTATCAGAATATTCTCGGCTCCTTGTCACATCTGCATGCACGGACGGTTGGACGCTTTGATCACCTCAGTATGGGGACCGAGATAACATGGAGCTCACAGTGTTCTTTTAGTCATGTTTAAACACAAAGAGACCCCCCCTCCCCTTCCCTTTTTAGTCTGTGCTGATTCACAACGGTCTGGAACCAGCCGGCTCTGGAAGCTTGTCTCCATGGAGACAAGGGTGGGAAGGAGAGTGATGATGTTGCTGGCAGAACAGCAGTCCCGAATCAGCCATGTGTTTCAGTGTGTGTTTGTGTGGGTATACAGGAGGCAAACATAGAGAGATGATACTCTCCCTCTGAAAAGAAGGGTCATTTCGTTGCCTTGCGCTGCTCCGCAAGGGGGGTAAATACGTGACCTGTCGAGTCTGGGGAGAAAAACAAGCAGCTTGTATCGATAAGTCACGCCATGCTCGACAGTGATTGACGGTACAGGTTGTGACAAGCAGAGAGTGCAACCAATTTCTTGTGGCACGCATATTCTCACAGATTATAGATAGGAACACAGAAAAACAAAGCAACATCCAACAAGCAGCTCTCAAGCTGAAATGCCAATAGGAAGGCTTGTCCCCGTCTTTGAACGTCCAGTTTGGACGGGATATTGGTAGAGGTGAGGAGTTTGAGGGGCATCATTTATTAATTCCTCTTTGAGTCTGACAACTAAACCAGTCAGTCTGGGGAAGTAAGGTTTGACAGTTAATAGTAGTGTTCGTCCCAGCCTCTTAAATACTGTTTCTGGAACTGGGACTGGAATTTCAGGAAGCACTTAAGACTTAGACTGAGTGGCACACTGGACTGGATTCACGATGTTAGTGAGTAATTGTGAGAGTATGGCGCACGGTCACAGTCGTTTTTCAGCTGAATTCTAAACCACCAATTATTGTAAATATCAAAATGCCACAAATTTGCAGTTGCACAGAGAGCCGCAGTGATGGCTGTGATGATGATGATGATGATGATGCTGCGGTACTATGATGCTGGCGTGCAACTTTTGTATCTGCCACTGAAAGCATCTTTGTTATGTTGACCTGTTGTGACCCGTTTTGCTAAAATTAAGCTCCGAGCTTTGGATGCCATGGTGATGGAGAGGTTTTACAGGCTATTTTAGAGGGAGGTTAGTCATTATTATGGCTGAGGTGTGTGTGCTCATGAGACACGAGGGAATGACAATCAGTTGGTTATGAAGATGAAGACGGACAGCAAAGCGTAGCCTGTGCAAAAATAAGGGTTCCCCCGACTGAATCCTGGTTTTTGTGTATCCGGTCTAACTGTAGCCTCAAGGACATTTGGAGGTTAAGGAAAATATAAATGCTGATATTTAGTGGTTGATTCTCTGTTTTGCCTGATTTATAATTGTGAACCTCAAGGAAATTTATAATCCATTTTCAGATTTGTGAAACTTTTCACCATTTCACAGATTTTTTTGGCTCACTGAGACCACATAATATCAGGTTTGGATCTTCAAAATCAAGAGCTAGATTAAAAAAAATCAGATTATGCATGAACATTATACTGTTTATAACACAGTTTCAAATTTGTCAGTAGCATTTGGTAACAGACAGATTATTATCAGTTATTAGCTGTTACACTGTTAGCCTCCCAAGGTCTCCAAGAGATGTGTCTGCTTCTAACTGCCCTGGCAAAATGGCTTTGTGACAGTGTGACAGGCCCAAAACCTCAGGTGAAGGTGCCACCGAGGGAAAAGTTTTGTTCAAGTCTGAAGTCATCGGTCCTTCTCCAATGAAGAAATGGATCAGGCAACAAAAGCTACCATCCTGGCCTGATTAAAAGGCAACATGCAAGTCTTGTTCCCACCTTGAGGTGGCTTTTTCGTGGTTCCACTTTTTTTGCAAATGTTGATTTGTGGACAAGCTAAATGTTCATTGCTGCAAGTTAGGAGCTATGCCTCAATTCTGTACTAGTACAATAATTCTTACCATGTTTCAGAGTTTGGAGTAAGTGTTCACGCTGCATAAGTGACAAAACTGAGTAGTCTGAAAAAAGTGAATACACAGTGACATGAAGAAATGCATGTGTACATTTAAAGTAAACACTAGACATTGTTCACAGAAGACATGCTGCTTTTTCAGAGCATGAAAAGCCCAGGTGTAATCAATCACCAGTGGCATTAATCGCACCTGTGCTTTTCATGCTTTGACAAGTCAAAAATGTCTGCTGAGAGGAAGGAAATATTTCAAAAAGCTGGTGGTGGGACAGCTCCAGGATGACTTTGGGAGACAAATAAAAATAGTAAATGGTTGGAAAAACTTTTTTTAATTTCTTTTTTTGCGCTGGAAGTACAAATTGTTTTAATCAAGTTTTCACTTCACATCGTTTAAACCAGAATTTTGAGCAGCCGAGTGAAGAAAATGCTCCCAGTCAAAGTCAGAGATCTTGAGAATTTTGCTGCATTCACACAGTGAGTGGTAAGAACAGGAAAAACACTCCTTACTCTGAATTGTGAGTGTTCACACATTAATCCTGCTTAGCACTGGCGCTAATGTTGCATTCGAGCCTAAATTAGCTACATTTGTCGTGTTACTGAGTTACTTGGTGAACTCTTTTTCACCGTGTGGGAGATATTGCTTGTGCTAGAAATTCCCCATATCTCCTACTTGGACGACAAGCTGGAGGATGACGTGTAATTTTTTTTTCCTGTTGGCTGCTTGTAGTTAAGGTTTAAACATTTCTGACGCACCTTGTGAAAAATCGTTCACCAAGTAACTCACTTGGTGAAGGATTGCTACAGATATGTTACAAAGGTAGCTAATGTCGGCTATTTTCTTGCTTGACTCCAAGGTTAGCACTAGGGTTAACCGCCTTGGAATACTACCAATTCAGAATAAGGGATGTTTCTCCTGTTTTTTCCCATCTGCTGGCATTCTGTGGAGGCAGCATAATAATCAAGCAGAATGACTGAAAACACCTGTTAAAGTGTGCAGGGTCTTCATAGGCTCTTAACTGTTGTTTTGTTGTTTTCTGCTGGGAAACGCCTGTAATTTTCCAAACCCTCAAAGGAGTTGAAAAAACAGGAACAGCAGCTTAATTGGTGTCCATCAAATAGGCAAATATTCACGTCGCTTTGCCTGCTGCCTAAAAATTGTTCACATTAGCCATACAGAGAGCTTCAATAGACTTTGCACCATGCATTGGTTGATCACTCCTGGCTAAAAACGATGCACTTCAGAGGTTTATGGGCATTACTGCAATACAAGAAACCTCCAAGTACACTGATGTTTTCCTTTAAACTTAAACTTCAGCATAATCTTTAATGATGTTTCGCAGATACCTAAAGAGATGTGCTCACACGAAGGCAAAGACTTTGATTCGTGTCGTGCCTTCCTGTCCCTGTTTGCTGGAGTGAGCATGTGTAGAGGGCTTAGCACAGCAAAAGAACTCCTTTGCTCAAGGGCTGCTAAAGGAGATAACATAGCAGAGTACATTATGATGATATTAACAAAGACAACAATGAGTGACGTTTAGAGCTGCAGGGGTAACAGACTTTCCAGCATAATCAGATCTCTCAACATATTTCAACATGCAGACGTAGTGATGTTGTAGCAGAGCCTCGGGGGAAAACAAATGACATTTTAATGATTATTTAAAATCGGGCATGTCTAATATTTAGAGTTGTTCAAAGGGATATGGTTAATAATAATAGCATTTTCTCCTCTCCAAAAATGATGCATACTGAATCTTTATCTTGTCACTGGAGTTAAATTTTTGTATCATGCCAATTTTGGTCCCAAATGGCCTCACCTTTTTTCCTCTCATCACCTCACTGCCTTTGGTTTTGCTCTCTCTGCCCTCCTTAGAAAAAAGAGCTCTCTCTCGCGCCGGCTCTCAATCTTCTGGGAATGCCATCCTGACACTAATGGCCCATTTAAGCAGGTAAATGTGATTTCATGCTATTTCAAACAAAGTTATGTCAAGCTGTAATGGTAGGTAATGGCGCTGTGTGCTGAGTCACTGGAATACGTTATCATCTGATTCCCAGGATAGAATGGCACGACCCACATGCCTTCTCATTTAGTCATTCCATGACTCAACAGTTATAATTGTAGAGAACAAACAGTGTTGATTGTCAACACCAGCAAACTGAGTATTCATATAAGTGCTGAGCTATAAGTGGAGTTTTGTTGCAGAAAAGGAGATTTTTGTATTGTTTTATTTTCCCTGTTCTTTGCACTGTTCTTTGCATAATGATGTTCTGTCATTCAAGGGTTTCCTCTCTTTGCACTCTCAAGTTTAATTACATGGGAATGTGGGAAATGTTATATAAAGCATAACATACGCTGCCAATTCATTAGAGGTATAGTACTTCTGGAATAAGACAGATATAAATCCCCAAACAAACTTTATAGTGTGAGCTGAACATTTATTTTATTTCTAAGGGATCATGTAAAAAGTGGAAGATTAAATGACTCGATCTGATGCTAAATATCAACTTTTATTCTATAAAGGTAAACAATCATGAACTATTTGAAGCCAAGATAAATATAATGTTCATGATTTTGGAAATCTTTTGAGCCTTAAAACTGTCTTCAAATTTAAATTAAGATTTAGAAGAAGAAGAACTCTTCTTTATTTGTCACACACATGCACATTCCATGCTTTGAACACAACACATCATGCACATGCTTCGTGAAACTCCGCTTTTAGCCCATCCTGGTCAGTCGTTCCTCCGCGGCAGACCAGGAGCGGTGGGCTGCCAGCCGACAGCGTCACCATTGGTCAGGTGGTGATCTTCTTACATGTTTTTAGTGGGGGTTTTTTATGGAGGAAACCCTAGGTGAACACAGGAAGAACATGCAAGCTCCAAACAGAAAGGCCCCTTTTTCCTCGAGCGGCAGGCACCGAGGGCACGGTGGAAGACGCACCCCCGGCACCCACAGCGGGATTTGAACCCGGGACCTTCTGGCTGTGAGGCGACGGTGTTTCCACCGTGCCACCTGTGCAGGGGGGCCCCGCCTGACCCGGGGATCTACCTGCTGCGCCACCGTGCCACCAAATAATAGTCAAAATAATAGTAAATAATAGTCAAATTATCATATAGACTATTACTCCTGTGATGCCCTATAACTAATAAGCTTTTTCTGAGCTCATCGTAAATACAGGTGTTTAAATGAAGCCAGAACTCTAAGAACAGGTGGATCTAAACATGTCAGAACTGTTTTGCTTTGTTGGATAGAAAGTAAAGATGAGCAACTGGGAAACAGGGGCAGAGAAGAGAGGTCATATGGAACAATGGGAATGAACCAAATTCAACCTCACACCTTCACTATTAAGAGACGGTGTGCACCTGAACCCATTGGTGAATTAGGCTACATAAAGAGAAACACAATTTCCAGCTGACATTGTGAATTTTAGTTACATTTGTGCCGCCACGTCAAATTACCTGAAGTGAGCAGTTACATTACCACACATTATGTAAATCAACACTGTTAGACTGAAGTGAACCTGACTTCCATAACAGAAGCCTCAGTAGTTTTTCTTCACCACAGCTGTTGACTGAGCCACATCATCAATCACAAAGGCGCTTGTTTCTTGTCAAAGCCCTCCAGCCGTATTTAACATTTCAATAATGTGTGGCTGTTCTGAGGTGAATCCTGACCTGGAGTGCCAGCTTCGTCAGGTTTCATCATCTGCACCTGAGAGACATGCTTTCTATCTTTTTGGGTCGATTCTTTCATGATTTTTTCCGACTTGTCTCATCACACAGCACAGGGAAACCTTCTCCATTTTAATTTAAAGGCACTAAACCTCACTTATTTTCTGTTTACTGTAAAGTTCAGGATGAGTATGGGTTTCTTTGTCTTATCCCATCATCATTGTTATTACCTTGCTTTGGGAGTGGTGACCTTATCATAACAGTAGTTATTTCATGAAATCAGGGTAATTAGAAAGGTCTTTTTGTGGTGCACCATCATGACTGAGGAAGTCTGTTGTTTGCCTGCTCTCATACCTTAAGTAACTCCCTTCCTCTGCTTCCCTGGCAGCTCCAACACAGTGAGACTGGATTGACTGGAGAGATCAGGCAGCCTCTGGACATTGCAGTGTCAGCAACAGCAAGGCAAGACTCTTCAGCACATCTACCATTTACACTGCGCTCACTAGATACAGGCCAATATTAAGACGAATCACACACACACACGCACACACACATCCGCCCCTTAAAGCCCCTCTCCCACTGACACACACGCAGAAAGATGAAAACAGATATTTGCACCTTCATGTACTGTACATGTATGCAGAGATGTCAAAAGCCTCTGCATCAGCACCCCGGCCGTAAAACTGCACTTCAAGAGGAAAATGAAAATGAAAAAATCAATAGCCGGCTCTTTGTCATGTTTGCATTGCATACTGCATTAATTTTCACAATAAGCAGCTAGTTGTGATGAGAGTGCTCGGCACCAGGAACAATACACTGAATAATACAATACAACAGTATTGATTTTTATGAACACTGCACCCTGGAAAGCAGAATAAGCCTCTGCCAATTAAAAGATGACATGTTTATTTTCTCTAGCATGATGTGTTTGAATAGGCTTTACAGTATTTGCAGAGCGGATTAACTGGCTGTGAGGAAGTGACTCAGTGTGATACATTTCCACAGATGGGGAAACTAGCAAAAAGAACTTTGTGAAAATTTTCAGCGAGTACGTTGAGATGCATTTTCTGGCATTTCTGTGTGTTTCTCCACATAGGATTTCGGATTATGATTCTTGTCTGCACAAGAGGAAGTCAGGTGAAGGTCAAGGATCAGCAAAATGTGGTATGTTAACACCAGCGTTTCCAACCAACAGTCAGTGTTGGCAGATCATAAAACTGATTTATTTATTTATTTTTCATCCCTGATTTTTAACAGTTTTGGAAGGCACAAGCAAATAATGTAGTTCTGTTGTGGGCAGCACCAGATAAGAAAATACTTACATAAGTCTTTCAGGGGGCACGAACAAAGGCTGTGTTTGTTGTTTCATTTGGAGTTGGACTTGAGAAATCTGAATATTTCATCAAATTATGTCCGATTAATTGTGCAGAGTGTTATAATTCTTACAATTTGCACAATTTTTGCAAATGTAAAGAAGACTGTGAAGGTTTTGCTTTCTGCTTTGCTTGTTTATATAATGTCCTTAAAAAAGAAACAAGAAGAAGGACAAAAAGGATGCTAGTGTTTGACTAAATTTCCAAAAATTGACTGCATTCCTCTCCTCTCCTCTCCCCAAATCTAAATACTGTAAATCCCAAACGATATAAGCTAAATAACAGATTCATTGTGTCATAGCCCCTCTGAGGAGAATCAGGTTGCTTGCTATGCTCATTTGTATGTTAATATTGGTGAGTAATACAAACGACTCCCCGAACGTTAAAATAAAATTGTCAGTAAAAATGGAGCCCTCCATCCTCTCAGCTCTTTATCAGTCAGGGAGCACCTGTCCGGACCTGACCTGATTACTGTGAAAAGTAGGTCTGGAACCCTCTTTGTTGTCACACTATGTGAAAGCACACAGCAGCGAATGAACCCCTCATTTTTCTCTCTACAAACTGAGCACAGTTAAAAAAGAATTGTGTCCATGTGTTTGCCTGTGGTCTGTATTTCTGTCTTTTAGAGATTGGGCATGTGGACAGCTTTATGCATTTCAGTGGGCATTTTGATCCAAGCTCGGTTCTTTCCAGGGCCTTTAATGGCTTGGCACTTGGCTGGAATTAGTGTATGGTCCTCATAAGGATAGAAGTACAAGATGCACATGCACGTTCTCTATTGTGGATATTTTTTTAATTATCTATCCATCCCTGCTGTTACATGTGGTAGCTGACTTTGTGGGGACACACAGATCCACTACCCTAAACCTTAACCACAAATTCACTATACTTGAGTCTGTGTGCAATTATAGGGACAACAGCATTTTTCCCCTCCCCAATTTCTAGATCGATGTGCATCAAATTTTTGTGGTAGTGCTCCATTTTAGTCAGAATATGTTTCACCTGTCCTGGCCCAGAGGCTTACCGACCACATCGGCACAGAAAATGACACGGTGTCACCCGTTTCATCAGACTGTGCAGCCACTGCCAGCTAAAAGCTGGCCAAGATAAAAAAAAAAAAAAGAGAAAGCAGTGTGCAGTTAGGATGCTGCTATGACCAAACATATTAGTCTTTAATTGCTTGGTAAGGTGTTGAAAATACATTTTCATGGTGCACAGCTTGACTTGGCATATTGCCTATAGATGACTGCAATAAAACAAGAGCTGCTGCCAGAGGGAAGCTGATTGGGGTAATAACAACCTCGCTTGCATTTATTGATTGCAGATAAACATACCAGTCGATCTTAAAATGTGAACTGAAATGAGACAGAAGTTGCATCTGCTGTTATTTTGTGTGCTCAGGCTTGTTGAATTGATACTTAGCTTGGTGGGATTCATTGGAGGGTTGTTTCCATGGAGGAAGCAGCATTCATCTTATGTGTTGATTGATTTCTAGTGAAGGGGGCGCTTGATTTGTATGGCGCTCCTCCCATCATGAGCCAAGGATGGGAACCCACTGTCGAGCTGCCTGTCAGGCACTATCAGCCCTCTGCATGCAGCACATTGATCAGAGACGTTCGATCCTGAACATGATGGATGTGGGAAGGCACTTCACTGTGGAGGCTTATAGGGTGGCTTTAGTCACACCCTGCGTCGCTGACGTGTCTGAGTTAACAGTTGTGGCAGATTCCTTCCCAGATTTACATGTACATTAGCAAAGCTGAAGCCACTGCACCGGGGGCTTTCTGTTGGTGTTGCTTCTTGGATTCATGTGGACAAGTGACATCTGCACTGTATTCCTGAGAGGACAGATGCCGGCTGCACAATCAATGAACCTGTCACTATTTTTAGCCATGGCAGTGTCCGAGCTCAATGGATGGCACTGTCAGTCAGTCTGCCATTTTGATCCAGATTTACATATCTCAACAGCTATTGATATGAATGAATGAATGAATGAATTATGTAGACGATGATGATGGTCCCCAGAAGATTGGCTGAATCTCAGCAACTTTAGCTCTAGCGCCACCAGCAGGTTAACAGTTTTAGATTTTAGTTATGTATCCTCATAACTCTGGAGATCTGAATTTGTCTTCATGAGGTTGATGTCTCGACAGCTGCTGGATGGATTGCCATGAAATTTGATTTTCTCATTCCCTCTTCAAGATTTGAATTGCATTCGTTTTGGTGATCCCGTAAATTTTCATTTACCATGATAATCTGATAAAAATGTAAATTTATCCAAACTTTCTTTATGACCAATACCTGAAAAACTAATGACATTGCCATTTGCTCCAGCTGTACTTTGTATTTAGCCATAATTGGCCATAATTGAAGAAATTGAAGATGTTTTGTCACTATCAGCATTTCAGTGTCAACATTTTGCATATGTTCGAATGCTGATGCTAACATTTAGCTCAAAGCACTGCTGTGCCTGTAGGGCTGCAAACTCTTCGGGTAGACGGGTTGGACCCATCTGAATACACCGGACCACTAAAAGCTCTGGCTGGAGGGTGACGTACTGGACGATGTTGAACGATGTTTGGTTTTGGCTTGTCTGTTTTCCAACATGGTGGCTGGATTGCAAACTTTCTCATAGTACAACTAAACAGTACAAGGCAGTCAAAGAATCTTGACACATATTGTACCAGCACTACCAAATTTGACAGTTTGATCTGATTTTCATGCACTGGATGGACACATTTGCATAATGTTGAGTCCAGTCGTGAGAAATTCAGATGCATCAATTGGTCTGACAGCGAGCCGCGCTGTGTCCATTATGCATTGCAAGGCTGCATCTCCCACTTAGTGTTTGAAAAGATCTTCAGAAGAGGTCATGAAAGGAGGCCACGTTTATACTTTAACTTGATTTTTAGGAGATCAGATTAGGACTTTAAATTTCTGCATGTCCACACTGTTCCCCACAGGACTTTGTTTATTTGTACATCTCAGTTACTTTTTGTATTTGTCTCATTTCATTGCCCAGACTCTGTGAATGAGCTCAACTCTTTGTAGGCCACTTCCATCTCTGGTTTTGGAGGGCTGAAAGCAGTGTGAGCAAAATTAGATTTCTGTGCATCCCTTCATGTGTCTGACTGTGTTTGGATGATCAAAGTCACACTAATGGCAAATGTAACTGCGGCCAAAAGATCACAGTCTGATCCCATGACATTGTCTGGTCCTTGCCACAAGGACAAGACTCATATAATGATAGATCTGGAGACTGTGTGTTGTTGCTTAATGTCTGCCTCTGCCAGTTCCTTAGCAAATACTGGTGAACCACAGTCATTAAGTGTCCAGATTCTATATCCTGTACAACCTAAAATCTATGAACAAACACACATTTTCAAATAATTAAACTGTGTTTATTCAGACCTGGAACAGTATTATACCCTTATTATGACTGTTTACATCATCAAATCATTATTATACTTAGCATTGTCCATATACCTTACTCCCTAATTAATGCTTGTACCATTATCAGTGCTATCTTATTGGTGTATTTATCCGATTTTTCTCAAATTGTAATTAGTGGCATTAGAGCTCATTAGTCACTGTAAACCTTTTAATATGGATTGGTAATCATGGATGAGCACAGTCACTGATAGCCTTACAGATAGTCTACTGTACTAAAGTGTCTCCTTACAATGAGATACGACCTACCCCCACCCACCCACCTGACACTGTAGGCAGGAGTACACACCTGCCCAGGATCTGAATGTGTCATATTCTCTAAATCCTACATTCAGACTATGGGGCTTGTTCGCTGGCACTTGTCATAATTAAAGCAAAAAAAAAAAAAGATAGATAGACATTTTTCATTTGGTCTGTTTTCACCAGAGGAAATGCAGTAACAGTGTGGGCTAAATATAAAAATGTTTCAGGAGAGGGTTGAGTGATTATCTAAACAAGAGCAGAAATAATGCAGACGGAGGATGATGACACCACAGTTGACTGTACATCTTTTGTCTCTCTCTTTCTGTTCATATGTCAGTTTGATTACTATATCTGTTTCTCTCTCATACACCTTCTACCTCTCTATACCTCTAGCTACATTATCAGGGACAGTATACACCCCCCCCCACCCCACCACCCCCAGATGGCTGGTTTGGGAATGCTACGCCTGCCTCTTTAGCGGATTACTGCAATGAGAGAAATGCTCCTTTTGATATGGAAATCCCACATCCCCACCAAATATAACTCCCCCTCTAAAAAGTCTAGCAGGAATAAGTGTGCGCACATGTAGTTAGGTCAACAGCTATCGCCACCAAATAAGCCAAGCCAAGTGTGTCCAAAGATAAATAAAGCTGAAAGTAGTAGCTTCTATTTAGTGGGTAATGCAGCGTGCAAGCTCTTAAAAATGGACACAACACAGTTATGTAACAGCTGAATTTTACAAAAAACTAAAGCAATGTAATCATTCACATTCACATGGTCAGCACTCATCAATTGTGGCAATATTTAGAGGGACATTGTTTTATATGTTACTCGTTACCACGACAGCAAGATCTTACTGCCATCTTGACAGAACATATCTCCTTTGTATGAATGGAAGAGTGAGAAACGAGATCTTTTACTTCTCACAACAAGCGTCTGTCTCGTCATAACGTATTTTGACCAACCATCTTATGTTACAATGTGTAACGTTCTCACTGTAACACAATTTCTTTCACATGAGATGATCTTGAAAATATCTTCTTATCAAGAGAAATTAGGCAGACTTCGTGGTGACGGTAATAAAGTATATTGCCATTAACGGAGATGTGAATGGTTTTAAATTCTGTATGACTTTGTGGTGTTCCCCGCTCTGAGGTGTGAGGCTTATAATTCCTAATAAGTGGCTCGCTGATGGAGCTGCCTCCTGGCACAATCAATAATAACTGCTGCTGGCACTGAGTCAGAGGAACCACACCCTGAAACAGACACACACACACACCATGCATACACACAGATGTTAGGCTGTCATCACTTTAAGAGACATTACATAGACTTACATTCATTTCCTGGAGACCGGAGACAAAATTTAATGATTTACATTATGGGGACCTACAATTTTGTCCCCACAAGTAAGGTGAGCCCCCACAATGTGAGTAATACATGGACACACACACATACATACACTGCGCACCGTGTGCACCAGCTGTAAGCACCCTCAAAATCAAACACATGCACACAGCTCCATCAGCTATACTGTACATCCACACTTAGTGTGACACAACACGGAGTGAAGAGAACATCTCCAGCTGCAGATTAATGCGTGAAGCCGTGTGTAATCCTTCTCTTCCTCTCACTCCGAGGACTTGGTGTTGTAAGATCTGGGAAGGTGCAGTGAAGAGAAGCTGACAGAGAGGAGGATGATGGTCTTGACTGGGGGACGTCATATGTCACTGCAGGTGCTAAAGCTTGTTGTCAGTCGTGAGCTTTCACAGGGGTAGAGAGACCTTTATTAAAGGTAAATCCTGCTTCCAAAGTCTGTCCTCTTGTTAATGAGTCAAGCAGATTGATAGCTTTGAAAACTTTGGTCCAATATTTTGATTTTATGTGTGCATACATAACACTTGGAGGAATTTGTGAACCACCCCGATTTCTGTCATATTGCAATTTATTCCATAACTGTGGCCATATCTTAAATGCATTAAGCAGTTAATACTCAGTGTAAATAAAACCCAAATAACACTAGATTTACTGGTTTTATTTATGCATTAGTTTGATTTATTTATCACGAAATCAGCCTGATTTCCTTCGGTGGTTTGATACGATGCATGTGCCACAACGACTGCAGAGTACCAGAAACAGGACAGTGTTTCTGTCCACAAACAGCGGCGAAGCCACTGGCGATGGCAAAGTAAACTGAAGAAAATTCATCACGCTCCCTCCATTTTCCTTCTCCAATGAGATGCTTCCTGTTTGCTTCATTTACCCAGTGACCACATCACAGTCTTTGTTTCTGGTTGTGTGTCTTGGCCAGGGTTTTGTCAAAAAGGAAATGAATATCTCAGTGGATCTCGCCTATCTATATAAGACTAATAAATATTTCAACATGTAAATCCTTCTCCATGGCATTACAGAGGGGGTGTGCTAACATCCTGTAATCTTTATTCCAGCATGTCTCTGATTTCATTGCATTTGGAAACCGCCCTGCCAGTAATGCTTACTGACTGTGGCGGCTTGTGTCAATAAAATAACCCAGCTGAACTGATTTCCAGTGGAACTAGATTCATTCAGATTAACATCACCAAGATTGTTGCTGAACAATATGGTCACTCCCTGCACACTATTCTTTACTTTTTATCATGAACCATATCTGCTCAAATTACATTTCAGAGAGCCCTAATCTTAGATCAGATCTGGCCTCTCTCTGTGCAAGGTCATCATAGCCTGACTGGTATTTCATTGATGGTCAATATTTGAGAGTAGAAAAAAATGTGCTCACAATATTACAGCCTTTATTTTGGTCAGATTTTTGGTAAGATTTTGTTGTTAAAAGGACATTGAACAGCTGAAAAATAACCTTGTCACTGCTCTCTGCTGGACAAACTATGTAATGGAGACACTTAAAGTCTTAAAATAATAATATTTTTGGTCTTTCTGTACTGCAATTCCCTGCTATGTATCAGCTGATATATTTTCTGGTAACATATCTACAAAAAGCTAATATTTGTTGATCAGCCCGCCTGATTTATCAGCCTAGCTCTGGCTGCCGTTGCTCAAGTCAATCAGTGTTAGCTGCAGGGCTTCACATGCGTTCAGACTGAACGTGAAGCAAGTTTTTGTCACGCTACGATCGTGTGAATTTGACTGTTGGAGTGTTTTTGCTGTCAGTTTTTATTGTTCGGAGCCAGCAGATGGATACAGATGCTTGCTAACAACACATACCGACTGTGTGTGTGTGTGTTGGAGTGTGTTGATACAGCTCAGCAACTACCAGGAATTTCTTTGTTTCATTTGGTTTGTTTAGTTTGCGTCATGTTTCTCGACGTGGCTTTCTGACATTACAGCTTCAGGATGAGGCCAGGCTGAAACATGCGTCCGTGTGATGATGTTTTTTCTAGAGAATTCTCAAGAAGGCTGATCTTAATCTCTCTGTTGGGAGGCCAAGGCCTAATTGACATCACGCAGCACGGTGTTGATGGCATACATCACGGCTCGTCAGGAGCTGGAGCGAGGGAGAGACGGTTAACCTCTCCGAATAAAGAACCTGTTGTTTGGCGGCCAATCACAACAAACGCTGCCTCTCTGTGCGTCTGCCTGCTCCTCATTTTTCATTTGTTCTTTCATCCTCTCCATGCCGCCTTGGTTCGTCTGTTTCACTGATATCACATTGTTTTTTCACCCTCCCCATCTCCCACTGTCATTTTCTGTCTCCTGTCTTTTTCTCACCCTCCCCTCACCCCACCCCTCCCTCATATCTCTCCCTCTGTGTCACCCAGGGCTTTTTGTTCCCATTTTCTCCCCCTCTCCCTGATTCACTTGCTCTCCTCCTGCCTCATTAGCTTGATGTTTGATTGGTGGAGAGCTGTAGCTTGTTGAAGCCGGGTAGGCGTGGTCTTTTCTGTGTTTTCAAAGCCCCTCTCTGTCTGTTGAGTCGTCACAGAGACATTTTAATGGTTATTGGTTGGATAATGTTTGGATATTATCAACCTTGTGTACACGTCTTGTTTCCTTCTTTACCCAAGCCTGCCTGTCTCTGTCTCTCGCACACACACACACATACACACACACCTCTGTCAACCCAGTCAGTCAGTTAGTCAGTCAGTGCCGGGTGCAGTTCTGTTCTGTTCCAGTTTCCAGTAAGCTGATCCTGCTGGCAGAGGCTAGTGGGGAGACTTCCTTTTCTGGAAGGACCTGATGCATCGTGTTAATGATCCTCCCTCTCTCTCCCTCTCTCTCTCTCTGTCTCTCTGCTGGCCTGTCAGAGGAGTGAAGAGTCTCATTTCATATCACGTCTGTGCAGGGAGCAACAGCAGAAATCATCCAGGCGGCAGAGTGAAGAGACTGTGTGGATCACGCCCCCCTCTTCTGTCTCAGCCTTGTGCTCTTTCTCTCTTTCACTAACACCAGTAACATCATTTCACACTCTTTTCACTCATCTCTCCTTCTTTCTTTCTGACCCACCTGTTTTTCTGTCTTTTCTTACTCTGCCTCTCTTTGTTTCTCCCTCTCTACCATTTTTTGTGTCTCTCTGTGTGTGTATGTCTTTGTCTCTTTCTCTTTTGGGAGAGTATCTCCAGTCTCCAGCCTCAGGTAGGCAGCACCCCATCCAGCCAGGCATACACTCCTTCAGTCTCTATTTTTTCTCCCTTCCTTCATCACACACATCCTCCTCCTCCTCATCTTCCTCCTCTGCCTCTATCTCTCTACTGTCCTCCTGCTTCCACGCCCTGCCTCTGAGTGTGCCGGAGAGTGTCGCCAGTTGCGCACGGCAAATTCAGCAAGTGGGAGTGGACCTTTGGCGAGCGTGATTGCAAGTGTGTGTGAGCGTGTGTGTTTGTGAAGGTGGAGAGGAAGAGGGGAGGAGGAGGAGGAGGAGGGAGAGAGCATCAGCACAGTCCTCCCAGTCTCTCCTCTCTTCACGCGCACTCCCACTCTGCATGGAACAATCCTTCCTTCACTGCTTCTAAATGGACATTTCTGTGGCAACGTTTCACCAGTGAAGACAGCAGCTGCTGCCGCTCTACTCCACAAGCTCCTACATGCTGGATTTAAAAAAAAAGTGAGGAGAGGAGTGGAACAGGGGGAGATCTCTGAACATGAGTGAGGAAGCTAAGGAGAAAGCAGGCGGCGGGAAAGCAGCCCATCGCAAGAAGAAAGGCAAAAAGGTACGAGAGAGGAAGAGCTCTTTGTCTTGGTGTGTGTCATTTTGTTCAGCTTTGGCTCTGTGAAAGATCTTTCATGTGTTTGAATGGGAAGTAAGAGCTTCCCAGCTGAGGTGAAATCAATGGGTGAGGTTGGTGAACCCACTAGAAAGTGACTGATGGTGTGTTTAATCATATTTCTATTTGTTTTTAAAAGATTTTGATCATTTATTCTGACCAAGTCTCCCTTTAACAGCACCTTTCATGTTTAAGACTGAGTCGGTGTGTATTATGTAAGAACCAATTTATTTTAAGTACAGCCTACAGACCTGGTTGTTTTTCTGTCAAGCATTTTTGTCTGCCTTCGACAAGCTCGCATGTGGCTACTACAAGAAAGATAAATATTTGTCTAACCTCACCTGAAATGCTACCAAAGCCCATTGAAATGCCGTCTGTCAGTCACCAGTTCTTGTGATCCTGCCGCTGCGACTGGTCGGTCTGGTTGTTGTGCTCTGGGTGATTGGCTGGGGGAGCAGTGGTATGTAAAGTAGAGAGAGAAAGAGAGAGAGAGAGAGAGGGAGAGAGAGGGAGAGAGAGCATAATGGGAGGCATGGGGATGTCCTCAGGGGTTGGGGCGGGGGCAGCAGAATGCACGCACCGCATAGGCATCTGTTGTACTGTCAAACTCCTCTACAGTTGTGTGTGTGTGTGTGTGTGCGTGTGCGCGTGTGTGTGTCTTTTTTTGAGTGTGTATCTGAGACACACGCACTGTATGGAATGTATGCATAGCTGTCCTGTTGTTTTCCTCAGGACTTGTTATTATGGTTTTTAATTTAAGGTGTTTTGATCCACAGAAACATGTTTTGACTCATGAAGTGGAATGTAGGTGTGTGTGTGTGTGTGTGTGTGTGTGTGTGTGTGTGTGTGTGTGTGTGTGTGTGTGTGTGTGTGTGTGTGTGTGTGTGTGTACCTGTGCTCACATGTGTATACTTAATTGTGATTTTCAGGTTGTGGTCCATACCTTGAGCATGTCTGTCTGTCTCTGGCATAAGTAGTACCAAAGCACGTCTGCTGTGCCTCCCATGCTGTAGTGTCAGTGTGGCTAGCCAATGATAAATGTGTTTTGGTGCTGAAAGCCACTGTGCACACACAAACAGCGTCACAAAATACACACGCTCACACACACACACACACACACACACACACAAAGAGTATTTTCCAGAGCATTCGAAGCAGCCCTTGAGATTAGGGAATTGTAGGACAGGGGAAGACCAAAGCAAAGCAGGAAAGCACAGTTACAGCAGCCACTATAAGTTTTACGAGGCCGAGTGAATCTGTTATTGAGAGGGAAATTTATTCTTTAAATAATTTATAGCTGCCGTCATGTGCCGCCATCAGTGGTAAAGCTGTCAGTGTGGGTCGTCAATAACAACAAGAGACAAGATGTTCAAAGTACTGTCGTCAGTCATGAAAGGAAAATCACACATTTTGTGTCATAAGGGCTGTTGAAAACTAATAAATGTGAGCAAACGGAACTTTATTTACCTCAAGTGACTGATATAGAATAACTGTTGAACAGAACAGTCAGACGCTATGAATAAAACTAGAAGAACGCTCAAAGAGTGCCGACCTCCGCCAAGGCCAACAGTCCTCTCTTCTATGATGTGCAAATCTGCAAGGGCAAACACTGTGCATGTCTGGATTTATTTCCAGAACTATTAGAATTTCACGTTTGGATGTGAGAAGAGTAGAATTAGCTGCATATGTGTGTGTGTATGTTTCCATAGCCACAGCTCAGTTTTAGAGTGGAGCGTTGTCGCGTTTGTGGCTAAAATTGTACCATGAAACCACAGTGCGACTGTTTTCTGTATGAAGTTTGAGCAACTACATGTGTCCACTACCCAAGAGGATGACTGGTACCCGCGAGTATTGACTGTGACATGGAGTCATCGTATTTCAACTGGCTGTACCATCTACTGGATTTTAAGATTTACGACGTTTATTCCGCTCACAATTTTAGCAACAGGGAAAAATAATTTGTATATCGACCCCTCAATGTGGATCCTCTCCAAAATTTAACAGATTCTTGTCTTGCACACGTTACACCAGGTAGTTTTCTGTAATCCTGGTGACAAATAGACAAACAGAACAACAAATCGGATAGAAAATATGATAGCTTACATATATGTGTGTGTATGTGTGTGTACGTAGAAACCTTGTCTCCATAACGTGGTTCAGCAATGAGCACTGAAAAACTGATTTTTCTAATGTAAAATGTTCCACTCGCTACCTACTTTGGTCACAATTTAAGGGATTTTAATCAAAATGTTCCTTGATGTCATGATTTTATATAAAAAAGAATACTGACAAATGTGACGTCATCAATTTTTTTTACTCTTCCTGCAAGTGTCGATATCAGCATCAGCCTCAGAATTCCAGTATTGATCGGGCCGTTCTCCGTTATGCAGAGGCAGAATGTTTAAGTATCAGATTGGATCATCCCGACAGTATGAAGACTCAGTTCTTCTCCACATCAGCTCCGTTTCTCTGCGGATTAAGATGAAGGAGGGTTGGGTTAAATTCACCAACGGGATTATCAGTGAGGCCCAAAGTTCTCAGCTGATTTTCAGCCGTTATCTCTCCCACACAAGCTCCAGACTTCCGCCATGAAACTGAAAACAGCGCCGCAGCATGATGCATATTAATGCTTTTTTACACATGTACGTATGTTTGTCGTGTGTGTGTGTGTGCGTCCATCCGTGTCTGTGCTTCACTCTGTGCGCATGCGCGTGCCAGACGACCATGCCAGATGTGTTAATGATTGTAACCATGGCAACTAGTTTCTGTTGTGAGCGAAAGGTGTCGAGGGTGAGAGCAGGCCGGGGGGGGGCGAGCGAAGAGGGGGTGGACCAGTGAACTTAGTGGCCAGAACAGAAATATATTTTTCATGAGGCAGCTGCTGTGATGGGGCAGAAGCTCAAGGATACACTCACACATCTTTTGACTCAAGGCCCCAGACTTATCCCGATTAAGACGGGCTCGTAAATCAACACCTAACACGATATTGTGTTTGCCTTTTTGTGGGTTTTGCTTATCAGTGTGTGTGTGTGTGTGTGTGCGAGCTGCATGTGTGTTTGTGTAGCACTTTGATGTGTCTCCAAATGCTCTATGATCTCAGAGAGGCTTAATGATAAGAATTTGATGTAGTGATAGAGATAATGAGGTTTACATAACAGGCAGACACACAAACACATACTCACAGCATTAACAGGGATTCAGTGCATGTAGTCCCACCACACAGAAGCTGCTGTTGGGTCAAGTGAAACCCTTTTATGGCATATATATGTGTGTGTACGTGCGCATGAAGTGCACGCTTGTCACTGGACATCTGGTTTGCTGCGCTCTGACGGGTGTTGCTGTAGTTAGTTTAACTGCTTAAATTGGGCAGAGAACAGTTTTCTTACACAAAAGAAGACAGCAATAAGGGAGAAAAGTGTGCCTGCAAGATAAAAAGACCGCAGGGGACTCATATAGAAACATCTCACTTCCAGAATCCTAATAACTATAAGCTCAACTAAATTCAGCTGGATGACTAAAGGAGGAAGTGAAGTGTTTGTGTTATCGGGACAGTAGAGATGCATTTTATGTACCCTGATCAAGAGACTTATGTAAGTGTTATGTCCAGTTATGTAAACATATATGTTTATATACAAAGGCCTATTCCCAATGAGGAGCAGACACAAAGCACTGAGAAGAAGGAGGTTTCACATTATTAAAGGATCTGCTGTGAGCTTGTGAATTAAAGTGAAATTCGAACTTATATGATGGACAAAAAGGTTTTTCTGCCCACATCAGTGGCTTTTCCAAATAAATATCCCGGCAAAGTAAACACATTGTTACATAAGAGATCCTTCATAGCTTGAGAAACACCATCGTTTTACCACGTTTATATCCTCCAAAAATAAACCGCCCTTAACTGTGAGATGTGCTGTATGTTTACACTTCAGATGGTTGTGTAAGGTTTGTGTGAGGGACGATGGTGATTCTGTCCGAAAAAACGAAGCAGAGCTGGTTTTTTCTGCGTTTTTTGTCAAACGTGCTGATGGATGGAGACATTTGAGAAATGTGGTATTACTGAAACACTGAAATTCTGTCATAAACAAGCCACTGCTGCTGTTCATGTTTCTCCACAGTCGGTATGTCCTGCTGCCGCTCCTCACAGTATACATCGCACACTAACTCGCAGCTAAGGATTTCATGTACTTGTTGCTATATTTGTAACCAAATCAAAAGCACAAATAACGAAATTAAGAATTGATCAGAAGAACTGATGACTTTAGCTAATTTTCCTCATTCTTCCACCCCTCACTCGTCTGTATACATCTCTCTTTTGTGTTGCCTCTGTTGTCTTCTTTCTAATGAGACAGCCAGGCAGCAACGCTCGGGCAGCTCTGCTCTTTGTCTTGGATGGAAAAACCCTGCCAGAGACAGAGAGCCCCGCGTCTGGAGAACTGGTGAAATAAGCCGTTCTGTGACAGTGCTTTCAAAGAGACACGGCACATCACATCCCCCAGATAACAGCAGGGCACTGGTGAATGTGCTGATGGAAGATGTGAAATGTGTGCGTGTGCATGTGTGTGTGGGGAGAGCCTAAGAGGGAGAGAGCAAATGAAGTGCTGCTTTTGTTTTTCAGATTAGGCTAATGGACTTGGCACAGATCAAATCCTTAAGAGGGGTAGGTTGTGCTTTAAGGGCTGTTTGGGGGAGAATATGTAGAGAAAATGTGTGTACTAATACAGTAAGTACAGCATACTGCAACAATTAATCCATTAGTTGATTAACAGAAAAACACAGAAACAAATAACCAGCAAATATTTTGATAATCAATTTATCATTAAGTGAATATCTTTTGGACTGTTTGGACAAAACAAGAGCTTTGAAGACGTCACCTCTGGGAAACTGCGATGTCATTAATATGTTGGGTTTTTTTCAAATGTGAGATGATATCACAGCAATGAAACCTGGTTAAATGACAAACTTGGTTAAGATTGAATGTAGAATTATATTTAAATCCACAAAACTTGTTGTGGGTAGATGTCAAACTTGTTCTGCAAACCTTTGCAGCAGCACACGCACATAAAACACAGGAAAAATCAATTGAACCTGAATACTGATATTGGTATCAGGCCAAACACTCCTGTAACCTGTGATTTCTGCAGCATATCCTGGGTGCAGCACAGAAATGTGATGACTTATATAAAGCTCTAGACACACACATGCACATGTGCTGTGAGTGTGGAGGAGTGAGTAAGTGCACATGTGTGCTCCCTCGGTAGATCTATAAATGTATGCATGCATGTGTGTAGGTAGGTGTATTCTTGCCGTTTCTGCGTGGATGTGTGTTTGGGGAGGTAGGCGTCGCAGAGCCCGGGCACAGCTGCACGCCCTGGGGAGAGGGCAGAGGGATCAGCCTGTCAGAGCTCCATCACTCGCAGATGAACTATCCCTGTTCCTCTCTTTTCGCCGAGGGAGGGAGACTGGGAGCCAGAGGAGAGAGAGAGAGAGAGAGATATGAACGGGAGAGAAGGAGGTGAAATGCAGAGGGGTGAAAAGACAGAAGTGTGACTGAGGTGTGAGTTGGGCAATGACAGAGGAGTACATGGAAAGGAAGGGGAGAAGGAGGTGTGAAGGAGGAGTGTTTCTTTCTCTGTCACTCTCTAAAGCTGGAGCTCTCCTTTGATCTATGAACTGCTGTAGGGGAGGTTTAAGGGGCCAGCAGCTTGTCAGGAACCCAATCCTTTTCGCAATTTTTTAAATGATCCAAAATTGACACACTCACGTCCATGTCACAGCCGAAATACATGGGACACGGGCGTGACGCGACACATCTGCCCCATCATGCCTGCAGCAGAGCGCGTCCATTATAATCAACTGAAGCTTCTACACTGACCACGGAAGCCGCAGGCGTTGCGCTGCACATCTCTGCTTTCACGTCAGGTCTGTTTTTTTGTGTTTATGTGCGGCTGTGTGGCCCTCCAACAGGTGAGAACTCTGTAAATGATGAGGAAGATCTACTTAAAAGTCATTGAAATAAGTTCATTGAATGTTAGGCTCACTGGTTGACTGGTTTCCTTACGAACTGACCGCTTTGACTGACTTGCTGATGGCAGGGTTTGATCACAAGTCAGCAGCTGTCTTTGTCACACAAAGACACGCATTCATACACCACTCCAGCAAGCTTTAGCCTGTATCCAAGCATACAGTACTTGCAAACAGAAGCACACAAGCACACAGAGACAACGTGTAGAAATGGAGTGGCCTCGGCTGACTAACAAGGCTGTTGAACCAGACCTAATCAACAAAAAGGCCTACAAGGTCTCACCACTCTTCGCTCCATCCATCCATTCCTCCGCAACCTCCCCCCCCCGCGTCAACAAAAGCAAGCAATTTGAAGAAATGCCTTGGTGAGTTTTTTTATGTTCTGTTGGCGAGAATGAATCAATACCAGCGAGAGCTCAGCGCAATATAAAACGAGTTTCTCTCCCTGTGAGAAACCGCTCGAGCCGGCGTTGGCCTGTTATCTGGTGTGAGGGTGCGTCTGTCTGCTAAACGCACGTGAAACCCTGTCTGTAATTAAAAAGAGGCCAGTCTGAAAATTAAACTTCCGAATAATGTTTTGGGCACGTGCTTTTAATCAAAATGCAGCCATTTCATGTGAATATAATCGCTGAATCGTGACCAATCTGAATGCAGAAAGGCCCCACACTTTCAACCTGGGCTGCTTGGCGGCCCAGACTGGAGCTGCTCTGAGACGTCTACAGTGTAATAATGCGTGCCTTCATATCCATTCTTCTGGTCTTTTTCTCTGCTGGCAGTCGCTGCTGCCTGAACCCCACAGCCTCTTCCGTTTCCCACAGCTCCGTCCGGAAGACTCTTCACATCTCGCTCCGCTGTGCTTTTTCCACTCCTCTTCTCCTCTTTCACTCTCTTCTTCTTCGCAGCGCGAGTCAGTAATAGAAAGCAAGCGGGAAAGGAGGGAGTCAAATGGAGAGTTCCACTGTCAGATTTAGAAACCGCTTTTTATCGAGTTTGGGATCCTCCTTAAGCCTCTTCAGGTTCGGCGTCGCCATGGCAACTGTTAAGCGCAACAGAGCGGGATAACAAAAGCTTTTGTTCTGGAAACGCAGTAACAACAGTTTATGCTCACTGTGCTGTCTGGCGACCTTGTTGTGACCGCAGCATTGTCTCACCTTATTTCTCAATTATTTAACATCAGCGGTTTTACTACGGCTTGTATAAACGTATGAAAACGGACAAAAACGCTGTAAGCAGGCAGATTAAAGCAGCCGGTTTATTTATAGTCCATACTTCAATGAATCCGGTCACAGATTTGAAGGCTGTTAATTGTTCTTCACAAAAAATTAGCACCACAGAAATGGATGTATGAGTTGTTAATAAGGCTGAAGTCAGGATGCAGGGAAAAGATCACACTATTCCCAGAGGAGAGACGTTTAGTCACATGATGTAAATTCCGGTTTATCACATTCGATGTGCAGCCTGATTGTGTTTATTCACAATAAGATGCGCAAAGCAAGCTGCGGTGGGTGAAAACAGTCTACATTTCAGTCTCAGATTTCAGAGCAATGGCTAGACCAGGACCTGGATGGCGCCAGTGAAAGAAAAGCCATTTTTTGATTAAAGGAACTTAATTTAACAAGGTGTAATTATGTGGAAAGGAGGAAAGGGGGTCTGCATCCCTCACCGTCCCTGTGGTTCTCAGGTGTTGTTTATTTGAGTCAGATGATGTATTGCGAGATCAGAAATATATCCACGGTGGAGCCGAGCCAGATGGCTCACCCCTCCTCCGTGGGATGAAGAATTAAAGCTTGTTAGTGAATAAAAATAGGTAAATGAAATGAAAGATGAACTGTGTAATCCCAGGCACAGGATGGCTGCAGTCTCTCTCCAAAAGGCCACGTGTCAAGACCCTTCTGCTGGCTCCCAGCTTGAAGGCGCACTTAACAGCAGGATCTGGCTTCCGCTGAAATTCAGATTGTCTGACAGATAGCCACCGAACTGAGGCTGTGTTTTGAAAAGTAGAGCTGATTGCCAATTTAGCACTATTCATGCTGAACCGTTACCAGAAAGGCAGGTGAGGGAGACATCCTGCACACTCTACTAAGCAAGATTTGTTAAGTGCAATTCATTGATGCTTTTCATGGTCATAGTCTTATTTCAGACCAACGCTGGCTCCTAGAAATTATCCGTGGACAGCATCTGGACGTACCTCCCGTAGGTTTCTGAAAAGCCACCGTGATGCTCAGTGTCAGTGGCTCCAGCTGTCGCCATCTTGGCAGTGCCTGACTCCGCAAAGAGGTGGAGCATGGGTGGTGCTGAGGTGGAAAGAATGAAACCTGGTTACCGAAACCTAGCAGCTAGCTGTCACTCGCAGTGGCCATGGCCATAATTATGCATTTAGTCCTTAATATGATTTAAACAAGTGAGTTGTATGAAAATTCACCCTCTGTGCAGTTGTCATGAACGGGAAAATTAGATATGGAGACCAAAACTGTTTTTTTTGCGCCAGACTGTTAACATGTGTATTTTCATATGGGGGTCTATGGGGATTGACTTGCTGTTGGAGCCAGCATCAAGAGCTGAAATTGTATGAAATTTGGCATCAATGATCATTTTACTGATATGGTCAACATTTGCAACTTGCAAAAAAAGTTAATTAATGTTTCCTCATTATGTTAATTGAGTAAAATTGTGCATGAATAATGGGAACTCCATCAGCCTTCAGCAGGGGTTCCACAATGTTACGCTTACCTTATTCACGGTTTTATGGCTTTTCCCAGGCTGTCTGGTGGCTTTATACAGGGGCAACCCTGTCGGTGGGGCTTTTGAAACAGCACAGAGAAGACGTACGGGGGTGGAGGGAAGTATGCCGACTGGGGGGACCATGCTAAATGCTCCCCTTTTTAAGATTTTAGTTCAGGGATGGCAGCAGCGTAATGTGAGCCCCAAGGCTACGTCACCTGAGCCAGATGCTATAGTAATATTAGGGAAGAGGATTGGAAGGCATGAGTAGGTAAGTAGGTGGCACGGCAGAGGATGATGATGGATGAGAGACAGGAGAAGACGGGGAGAATCACGCCTTTAAAAGAGAGCGAAGTGTAGAGACTCACGACAGGTGAAACCACAGGGGATTTTGAGATGTTAAGCAAAAGGGAGAATGGGAGGAGTTGTAGGAGAAGTGGATGAAAATGCATGCAGGTGAATGCTCCCATGTACGCCCTACAATAAAATCCCTACAGGCATGCATTAGATCCACATTCCCACAGGCTTTAGTGACAGTGATGGCACCACTACAGGTTTCTCTATCAGTGTTACATAACTCAGGAAATCGTCTCTGTGCTGCTGTAGTGGAACTGTGACATTTGTCAGGTTTCAGTGGAAGAACAAAAATGTTCAACTCGTCTCTTCTGTAACTCTCCCTGCCTTCCTCTCTCCTTTTCCTCTCTCAGCCACAGAGTGGAGGAGCCAGACAGATGGGAATTGCTTGATATTGATAACTCAATTTGTGTTGCAGAAAGACCAATGTGGTTTTGATTTGATGATATTCCATGCGTCTTGGAGAGGGAGTAAAAGGTGTCTTTATGCTTGCTTTTTGACCAGCCCTCCATTAGCCATTTATTTTCTGAGGTAGTTACTTTGTCAAGCAAACGTAAACCATTAATGATCAGACAGTCTCAGTCATTGTTACCATGTTGAAACATTTAGTGTAACTTTTACTACATCACCTTCTCTTCTCTCCACCATCCTGATTTTAATGAGGAGCTGGCTATGCGCTCCGTCATTTTCCAAGACACCTGCTTCGCTCAGCAGTCACTCATCCCAAGATGTTATTTCTCCATTTATGATGGCCACGGCGCAAACAGTGATGTAATGGCCCATTAAATGAATAAGCTGCATGCCACAGGGGTGGCTCTCACTATCCCTTTTCAGATTCCTAAAGATAGTTGAGGATGTAATTATCTTTTCACCAAGCCACCACTGATTTTGTGTCTCAATAAGGCTGAACACAGAATAAAGGTGTTGTCATTGGCATATTTTTGTTATTTTTGTCAGACGACAGCCTGAGCATGAGATAGTGATTTGACTTGAGGTGATAAATGCTTCCTGCTAACTGGCAAACAGTAAATCCTGAGCAGCTGTGTAAAGAACCTTGACAGAAAGTTGGCTTCAAATCACTGCTGCCGCGTGGGAGTGCTCAACTATGTCTGCGAAGGTTGACAATCATATCAGCATATCTGAAAAGCTCTGTTTTCTCCATCGACACCACATGACGCTGGCATTTTCTCTTATGGGTCTGGACAGTGTTTCGTCAAAGCTCAGTTTTCTGATGTTGGAAAGAACCCGTTTAGCATGGATTCATGATTGGAAAAAGAGTGACATTGATCACTGATCATAGCCACAGTGCAGAGTGCTTTCTAGCCATATCTGTCATTGTATGCACACACACACACACACACACACACACACTCTGTGTTTGAACTGTGGTTACTGGGCTTGCAGTACGCTGAAGTGTGAAAGCAGCATTGCCCAAGGCTTGCATGAGGCATGTGGGAGTTGTACAGGGATAGCATGGTGATTTTTCACATTTGATATATATAGGTGTGTGTGTGTGTGTGTGTGTGTGTGTGTGTGTGTGTGTGTGTGTGTGTGTGTGTGCGTGCGTGCATGTTGCCATTTAGTTTTGCTTGCATGTTGTGTGTATGTTGCAGCAAGCAGTGGTTCTGCAGAGGGCTGGTTGGTGTCTGGGTTGGTCACAGGGTTTCTCCTGCCCTGTGGTCAGTGACAGTACACACACAATGTGACAACCTCCAGCTGTGAGGGTGTGAGTCCGCTAATGAGATACCCTCTGGATGTGTACGTGTGTGTGCGCAGTTGTCTGTTAATGGAACAACCTGGACATCTTATGAGAGGTGATACAGAGCCCAGTCTGTCGTTACGTGCAGATACATTATTGATCTAGTAATTCCAAAAATATGGGCCTTCCCACCTATTTAAATGGAATAGCATAAAACATGCAATTATAGCTCACGGACAAATGCAGTGTTTATTTCATATCAGTTGAAGGAATAGTTCCACATTTTGTTTGTTTGTTTTCATTTAGATGACATGATTGAAACAGCTCTTATGTCAATCTGCTCAATATGAAGCCACAACCAGCAGCCAGTTAGCTTAGCTTTGCACAAAGACTGGGAAAAGTGGGAAACAATAATTCTGGCCATTGGTCCCAGCCAAGAAATAGCTTGGCACATTACCCCTTGTTAAATGGCAAATTTGTGGATTTTGTTACCTTAGGACAGAACCAAGATAGCTGCTTCCCCCTGTTTGCACTATTTATGCTAAAATAATCGAACCATCTGCTGATGATTTTTTTTTTAATCCTACACTATGTGGTCATGCAGTTAAAATAGTCCCTTCATACACATTCAGTACTTGGGGGGGGTGAAAATGAATTGCTCCTGACTCTGATTTGATGTGATTAATATGAGTAGGTAGAAAACCAAGGCAGGGAGGGGGCATGTGGGCAGTATGGTGGGATTCAGCAGAGAGGAGTGAGGATGATGTGATGGTGTCTAGGAGGCAGCTGGGGAATGAGGGGAGGTGAAGGAAGAGAGAGAAAGGCTGAGTCTTCACCCACTTGTGTCATGAATAAATCACTGCTGAGATCTCCTTGCTGTCTAGCAATGGACCAGTATTGCTTTCATAGTTATAGCTCATCCCAGATGGCCTAGTTTACCCACAGAGAATAAGACAAGCTGTAATTTACCAGCTGGGAACTCTTTATGATTGCTCCATCCATCATCAATTACCCAGCACAACTGAAGTCAGACACCTCTAAAGTATGCAGGAGAGACTAAACAACGTGGACATCCCTGGTATTAAATCTGACCTGCATGAACAGCAGAAAAACAGTGTTAAAAGGAAAACAGATGAATATCAATGTGTAAGACTGACAGCGAGAGAGACACCAAGTAAATAACAATGTAATGTATACAAATCTTTCGGTGACTACAGTATGTGTACCTGAATCCTCCAACATTAAACTAAAATGCTGTCTAAAAAATCACTGCCCTTTTAAATACAGTCGCAGAGGAGGGTGTTATATAAAAGCGAGTGGGAAGACAAGATCATTGCCAAAAAAAAAAAAAAAAAAAAAAACTGAGTCAAAATTACTAAATGATGTGGTCTTGTCAGCTCTGTACAGTACTGCACACCCATACAGACAGTAATGGAGTTGTAAGGGAACAAAGAGAAACCATTTCCTCCCTCAGCGTTATTAAACAATGGAGACATCCTCCTCGCTGGCCAGGACAGAGAGCGATTGAGTGGTTCTGGAAAGACCTATGTTTCACTATGGCCGTGATTGATAATGCTATTCGTCATGGCTTGTGTGTGTCTGTGGGTGTGTTTCTTTATTACGGAGACATGTAAAAGGCACAGACACAAAGATGGAGACAGGACAGTACAATAGCACAATTGAGACCCAGAGATAAAATATCTGTGTTTCTCTTCAGGGGAAAGCATCTGTCACGAGCAATTATCACCATCACACAGTCAGAATGACATGACAACATATGTAAGCCTCAAACCACTGGAGTCCTCTGCAACATATGATTGTGTATTGATCAGTGACCACAGCTCAACAATCTCCATGAGATTTATTTATCATTGTGCCATAAAGGTAACACGAGTAGTTTGTCAAGCCAAAGGCTTTTTCTTCTGCTCTAGCAGCGATTTCTGTGTCTTTCCCAGCCAAAGGTAGCAAAATTCAAAATCCACAAAAATAGATAAAATTTGAGTGTTGCAGCACCTTACTCAGGAAGTGGACTGAGATTGCATGCTGTTTAATGTTTTCTGCTTTTGTTTGTCACTGCAAATGATTATTTGCAGACAGTCTTGAGCGTCCTAATTCTTCAGTATAAAAAAACCAAATGTGATATTTGGGCAGATGAATAAGGGCCTAATTTGGTGGGATTTCCTGTGGTGCAGTCAGCCAGATACAGCAGCAGGCATGTGCGTGGGCACTCAGATTTGGAAGAAGATCACCTTTTGTTTGCAAGTAAAGCTAAAGGCAAAGGCAAATTTATTTGTGTAGCACAATTCATACACCAGGCAATTCAAAGTGCTTTACAGAAGCATAAAAATACATTAAAATCATACATTTCAAAGAAAGAAAGAAAGAAAGAAAGAAAGAAAGAGATTAGAAGAGAATAGAACAATAAAAATAAAATACAATTAAAGGAAAATTAAAAACAGAAGCCAGTAAAAGACAATAATTTAGCTTTTAGAATGATTAAGAAGTCATTGAGCAAATATATTTACTTTAATTAAAAGCTGTAGCAAATAATAATGTTTTCAACCCTGATTTAAATGAGCTGACAGTTGGTGCAGACCTCAGGTGTGCAGGGAGAATGTTCCACAGGTGAAGAGCATAGAGGAGCTACATGAACACTGACTCTAAAATAACTGAGTTAAGAATTATCAGACTGTTTGAGCATGATGCTGCTTCAAACCAAAATCCCATAATTTGAAGGCTGCAAGGGCCCACAAGCCATCCTATCAGAATATTAGGTGGAAAGATGCCAAATACAAAGGAGAGCTAGCATAATGCTAAAACACTGCTAAAAAATACTTACCTAAAGCTCGCTTTCTGGCGTTCCATACCCTCTTTTCCTTGGTCACGACTGGCTCCACACTCTCCTCGTCCTCCTCATTTTTGGATGCATGGAAGTGTCAGCGCTCTGGTCAAAGCTTGCTTATTATTTTGGTCCTTTTTCAAGACACGACACAGGCACAAGTAGACATCTTTCCCTATATATATCGTATTGCTAATCTCACATGTCTCAAAATCGATATCATACAGTCTGACACAGATTGCAGCAAGATTTTATTTGACCCATCCTGCTCAGTGTGACATCCTTATAACACCTCATGTCTATAGGCGCCTTTGCTCAAAGGTGCTCAGTCATGAACTGGTCTTGGACTTGACTTACTACTCGACTGCATCCCTGTATGTAAGACATGAAGTTTAACGCATCCTGTTGAGCAGCTGACTACTGAAGCGTCTCCAGGGTTCCCCTTGTGCCCTACTTCAGCCGTCCAGATGGCAAAAAATGTTAAAAATGTATTACTTACCCAAAGAAGCATTGCCAGAAAGACATTTCAAGCTGCATATTTTAATTATCCACATATCATCTTTCCAGTGATCTCAGAGAAGTGCTGTCCTCCATAGTACTATCTGCTATAAGACTGCACTTCTGGAATTGAATTTAATCTTAATCTGGTATTTAATTCTTAATCTGGTATTTAATTCAATAACATGAACACCCAGATAGTTTTCTGATTAGCATCATTGGAATAATGGCCCTGCACTCGGCCCTCTGTGTGTGCTAAAACGTCCAATACGTTTCAGAGAAAATATTATTTCCTGACTGAAACTGGCAGCTAATTGTCTGCCTCACCAGCACAGTCACAGTTAGAATTGGATAAAGACAGCATTAGTATTGACCCTACATAGGCCTGTGACTGGGTAATGTGTTGAGAGCTGAAGAGATGCGGCTGTCAGTGTGGTCGACGTTAACGTGACTCCTGCTCCACTTTTGAAATCAGCACCTAACTTGGTTTGCACTGTTGAACTGTTTGGGTCTGATAAATCACAGCAAACAAAGGAAAAGAGATCCAGAGGCATTTGAGGCCAAGACCAAGAGGTGCCCTTTTTTGGTGGCTCTCTTGGATTAAATATCCTTATAACTTTGTAGTTAGATTAGTCCACTGAAGAGTGTTTCATATGAAACTCTGAAGGGATTTTCTGTCGCCAGGGATGAGATTGGTGAGGAGGAATGATCTATGCTCTACAGTGGGGCTTTACCTTATTATTCCATGTATAATACCAGCTAATTGGAGCCGTCTGACTGCTGATAATCTGTATTAGAGTGCACCATTCAAAAAGGCACCGCACAACCTCAACATTTCCAAGAGAGATGATTAGTGAGTGAGTGTGTGTGAGTGCCAGGAGCCGAACAAATTAAAAAAATCCCGCATCTAGTGAGTGAAAAAGGCCAAGCCCAACAGTGGTTTGTCTGACAGAAGACATAATGAAATAGATTGGTAATTCAAGAACTCTCCTCTGCTCTTTCTGCCTGTTTGAAGCCTTCAATTTTACTTTGTAAAGAAAAAGACAAGACATAAAATGACAGCCTGTGGCTCCAAGGCCCAAACTACAGCATATTCTTATGATGTTGTTGATGTCTTTAAGTAGAAGTAGCCTTAAATGATCTATTTTGAACAACATAATCTGCAAGGCCCGTATTATAAGTTACTTTGAGACACTGCGCCAGTCAATTTTTCCATCCATTCATCCGACCATTTGTCATCTGCCTCTCAAACAAAAGCTAGACCTTCCACCTTCAGGCCTTCACACTCTCCGGCTCAGTGCAATAAAACATCCACTATCTGACCTCCTTTTCTCCTCACACTCTCTGCCTCCCACTGCACCTCCCTCTCTCTCTTTCTCTCTCACTGTCTTCTGTCTCTCTTCTTCTCCTCTCTTCAGTTTCCTTCCTCACTGTCAGCCTGCTCGTTTTCTCACAGCTGCCTCAGAGTGACAGGAAGGAACTGTGAAAACCTGAAGGAGGGTAGAATTTTTGACTAAGAAGCCTAGTAACACACACACACACACACACACACACACACACAGACAGGCGCACTGTCTGAACATCAAAGCTCCCGTCATCCTCTGCCTGCCGACAAGCCAGATCACTGGGCAGCCTAGGATGGAGAGAGAGCGGCAACGAGGTGAGAGAGTAAGAGGTTGGAGACAGAATGTAAAACAGATCACTGTTGAAATGTTCTTATCTTTGTGTGTCTGGGCATCACTGCGTGTGTCTGTGCTTCACAAAGCTTCTCTGGAAATGTGTGCGTTATGCCGAGTCCTATGTCTATTTCCTCTCTTGGCACAGCCAGCAGCCACTCAGCCCAGCATGTGGCATCTGGAACCTGCCTGCAAGCACGCTCTAACAAGGCCCCCAGAGTGTGTGTGTGTGTGTGTACGTGTCTGTCACTGTATGTGTATGATGGACAAAATGTCTCTCCATCTGGGCTGCAAGCGTGCACTTTGGTTCTAAAGTCACAGCATTAGCACTGATACAGGTTAGATGAAGAAGATGATGTTTCCTGATGTTGGCGAGGAAAGCCCTCTCTCGCCCATTTCTCTCTCTCTGTCTGTCTCTCTCACTGTCTCAGTCGCTCATACTCCTCTGTCTGGGTCAGCCAGTGCGACTTCATCATCAGCATCTGCAACAGCAAAACTGAGCAACTTCACTGTTTGCACACAAAGTGGTATGAAAACACTTTATCAGTATGGCCAGCTGTTTGCTAAAAAGAGATTTAAGGCTGTACATGTTAATCAAAGCCTTTGTCATTTTAAGCCAGGGTCGGGGTTGGTTGTTCCAGAGCAGCCACTGTTTGCATGTGCTTGACAGCAAAAGCCATTTCCCACTTTTGTGACTGCAAAGTTAAACAAACACTGTCTTAGTGTGTTTATAACTGTTTACAGATCCTCTTCGCGGAAGCATAACAGTTTCTTTATGGGAACTATAACAGTTATAAGCACAGAGTCATCACCAGACTGGGACTACATCCTGTTTTGGAACTGACGAAAATAATAAAATCAATTTTATTTTCACAGCCGAGGCCAAAATGTGCTTAAATGGGAAATAATATGAACCATCCTTTCAAGGGGAATCTGTGTTGGCTTAAAAATGGATTAAAAATGACTGGCAGCCCAGCCCTAAAGTAGTTAAATATACCAGAAGCAGTTGTGTCTGACATATTTTTTATCCGGCTGTAGGCCTGTATGGGAGACAAACAGTCAAAGACGTGGGGCATCAGGTGTGCACTGACATGGCCTAATCCTGAATTTGTAGCATACAAACAACACTTTGTTTCCATGGGGTTGGGAAACATCTGGACTGGAGTCTGCAAAACGCCAGAAGCAGGACGCATGTTTTTCTCCCTCCCTTGTGATGGTCTATCCGCGGCTCCCCTGTGCCCGAATGCTCCTGTCCTTGTTTCCATGGAGACCAAACGAGGTGTGGAGGACCCTGAAGCCCCTCTGTGGTCATGGGCTTTGTCATACGTGCTGCCAGCCGCCACCACTTACCTTTAACAGCCCTTCACAGCCGGATGCTCTGGAAAGGCACAATTTCTTGACATTGCCAATTAGAAAGAACAGGTGGTTGTGCTAATTCTAGACCACATCCAGCGCCGTTACTCGTATTATGCTGTAACTCACACAAATGAACGCAGTCACAATTTGTCACTTTCAGACAACTTCAAATGTCTTGCTTTGAGACATGAAGTCAGCTCAATAATTAGTCCAATGCAAATTATTCCTGTAGAAATTCCCACCAGCAGGCACGGCTTAACACTCCTGCTGTACACTCAACCCACATTTTGATCTGAATTATGACAGTAATTCTCCCCTTCTATCCCTCCTGTTGTTCTCTTACACAATGGCATTGACCCAGTCCATTGTCTGCGGGGTTGTGTCCTCCTTTTCAGCTCTGAGAGGCTCATTTGTTGATCTCCTAACTAGATTATCACTTGTCTGATTAAGTGCCTGTAACCCCTGCTGCTGCTTGCGGCTGACCTGGGCTGGGCAGGGCTTTATGTACGCTCTCACTGTCCCGTCTTTAGCCGGGTCATAGCCTTCCGTACACTTTCCTTTTTGCACCTGGTGCACTTGTGGACAATGTCGGAGACAGTCAGGATTATCTGAAGATGCGTAGAGCTGAAAGGGTGAGTTGAAAAGCACAGTCGCGTGAATGTGTTTTACGTGTCAGTGGTTTTCTATGTTAAAACCTACTTACAGTACAACTTCCCACAGGGTTGCTAATGTTAGGCTAACAGGGCTGTGGTCGTGCTAATTAAGATATAGTGTTAGCCCATTTATCTGCTTGTTGGATAAGTCAGTGTGAATGTAAGTAAAGGTGAGGTCACGATCCAAATGGCTGTCTTTTGTCACTACCTTGTTAGCTAATGAGGCAAAACACATTATTGCAATACCTGATCAAGTTCACCAGGATATATGTTTTTGTAAGATCGCACTCAATCTAATAAAACTGCATTGTCATACACACTCTCATTTTGTTTAACTTTCATTTTTAGGCATCCTAACAACATGCTCGAGAGAGTCTGTCCACCACTTTGGTTCAGATTGAAATATCTTGACTGTTGGATGGATTGCCATGACATTTTGTATAAACATTCACATTCCCTTGAGGATGAACCCCACTGATGATCCTCTAAATTTCATGAGATTCACAGTTGTCGGTGCAATGTTTCAACAACTATTAGATGTACTAATATAAGATTTTGTGCAGGCATTCGTGTTTCCCCCCGTTTGAGATGACTTTGTTGTTTGACCTCATCAGGTCAAAGTTTTAATTTGTACAATAATTTGGTTTATGACAAAGTACAAAACTAATATTCTCATCAGCCTCAGCTGTACTTTAGTGCAAATTGGCATATATATTAGCATGCTAACATGCTGAAGTATGAGAGTGAACATGGCAAACATTACACCTGCTAAACATCAGCATGTTAGCATTCCCATTTTTACTGTGTTAGCATGTTAGCTTAAGCTCAAAACACACACTAGCTTGTGGTCTTTACTTCACCATCCTGTATTGAATATTCTGTGTGGTTAGTCCGATTGAATTCCAATATTTAAAGGCAATTTCCCAATTTTATATCACATTAACCTTTAAGGCATAGATTGATAGAAGATACTGGCCCAAGGGACTTCCTGTTTCCCCTTTGACCCATCACCTTTTCATTCTGGCCTCTGGCTAATTTACCATGACAGGTTGAACTCTAAGTATGAGAAGGTGAGCACACAATATGAAAGGGTTGAGGGAGGCAAGTCACGGTGGGGCTTTGAGACAGAAAGACACACGCATGGCTGGACAAATATTTGCCTCCCAGTGCTGGAGTTGGGGTGACAGCCATCATGTGGGGACTTGGGACAATGGGCTGAGGGAGAATTGTGTGTATGTCTGTGTATGGCCTTTGCAGCAGTACTCCCCACGCTATCCAATCACTCAGACCGTCGACTGGAGTGACATTTCAGGAAATTTCCACTGATGTGGGACTCGGGCCCCAGCTGTCAAGACAGAGCAGCATGGAGGGGGTTGGGTGGGGTGAAATGAGTAGGAGAGATAGAGGGGAGTGTTGGATGTTGCTTATCGGACTTGGCAAGATCTCGCAGCTTTATGGCTTATGGGGGAGAACGCTGATAAGTTCTCTCTCTCGTTTCCTTTCTTTCTCTGTCTCTGTGCCTTATTGCTTTCACTGATAGAGTGAATGATAGCCCCTCTGTGATGTTAGCTGCGTATGACTTATCTCTCAGAATGACGTTGGTTTTGTTCTCGGAGCTACCTAGGATGAGATGTTTGCAGCTCCACGTTTATGAAACTCCATCACTGCATTGAATATAGATGGGTTTCTGATCAGCAGAGTGTGTCTGAGATGTATCAGCATTTCAAGATATATGTTCATTGTTTGATGCTTTGGTGTTTCACTGATGTATTTAGGCAAACATTTCAATTGTAATAGGATGATGGCGACCAATTTGGCATATGACAGTGTGTTCTTTTATACTTTTTATATGCATGTATGATAGATATTAATTTCTATTTCTAGTTTTTGCACATTTAAGACCATTCACAGCAAATAAAGACTTACCCCCTGATTCACTAAGGCCGGCTAAATTCGAACATGCTTTCACTGGGCAGTAGATAGTGTAGTTGAATAAGTTTTCCTTTATCAGGCACAAGGGGCTATTATAATAATTAGAATAAACCAATCCTTCATTTTTCACTCTCTGGCTGACTCTCCTTAAAATACACATTTAGCGTCTCTAAGGCGCTAAATGTTTTGATAAATTACTCTCATTGGCTTTTTGCTCGCAAAGGTTTTATTGTACTTCTGGCCGTATGGAAAATCAACCTGCATTTGGCCTTTGATGGGTGTTAATTAGGGACCCTGCCTTTGTGTGGTAGTGTGTGTGACTCTTGTGATGATGGCAGAGGATCAATTAACTGTCAGACATTGGCCCAAACCCAATGTAATATTTTAATAACTTAGTATAAACACGTAGTTTTACTTTGTGACAAACATTTTGATAGATAAAAGTCTCTCTTTTTTTCATACATGAGTGGTATAGGGCATAGGGATGGAAATGTTGGCGAACAGTCTTCAACTTGGTTAGTGAGAGGACTTGACATTTACATCACCTCTACCTTCCCCTGCACTGTGCCCAGGATCCAAAGCATCCAGGGAGTGTGTGCGTATGTGTGTCTTCGCAGGCTGATCATTGCTAAGGTGTGAGAAAGATGAGGTTATTGGATGCGTGTGACCCAGACTTCGTTTGCATGTACAGTATGTCTGCATGCCCGCATGTGCAATTTACAGAGTTTGCTGCTCGGCTCTCACCATGCAAACACAATTAGCTGATTTGCATCTAATTAAAACTTCACTAAACTCCATCTGGAATCTTTCCACACTCTCTCATTTCCAGATACCATATCCGACAGCTTTTCGACCTTTTGGCAACACTAATATGGCAAATAGGATGAGCTAAGCGTACTAGTACTACATTTCCATTACCAAGAGTAAGCTGCACACGCTGGCTGTCTGGATGGTGAGCACCTCTGGCCGGCACTCGGCCTCTTCTTTCCAGTGATTGAAAAACGAAGCCTGCATGTGATCAAACGTCCTAGCTGTTACTGTTACTAGGCCAGAGGTTAGTACTACTGAAACTTCATTCCAGTCGGCAGGCTTTATTCCACTCTGCACCCTACATGTGTATATTTTGATGGGAATCATGTCCAGGAAGTATTGCTGCTCCCAGAGAGCAGTGGAAAAGAAAATGTTTGAAAACACATTAATGGCTGAAAGGAGTAGTCTGCATTGAGGACTTTTGAAAAAGCTTTTCACATAAAACTCTGTCTGCTGGACTGTTCCCAAAATGTACTGTACCGTATATTCCACCTGTTTGGCATGATTAACAGAGCAATGTAATTGATAGTGTTGAGAAACGGATAGGAGTGAGTATTTAAAAGTCACATTGCTTTGAGGATACTGCTAAAAATAGAAAAAGTTGCATTGATCCAACAGTTTGTTATTTGGCTTTATTTTACTTGAGCATTGCTCCACCATGCATGTATCTCATTGCAAAACCTGATATTCACTGCAACTTACCGACTGTCTTTACATGTTCACTCACCAGTATCTTCTTAAATCACTTCAACAGTACATTGGCTCAAGTGTATTGGCCCAATATTCAGAGGTATATACATAAGAGGTGCAAGTTCTATGACGGTTATTGTGCACACTGTGTTAGAGTCAGGTCAACATCTCCAGGCTCAAAAAATACTGTAAATGCTCAAGTGGCAGTTGACCTTTCATCTGTAAAAAAAAGCATTTGAATGTAAGTGTATAAGTGTGTGTAAATGTATTTGTCTGTGCTTTGATTTAAGGGCTCTCTGGATCCGACTGTACTGTTCAGGTGGTTGCTTTGTGTGTTTGTGCAAGTGTGTGTGATGATACTTTGATGTGGGGCTGGCGTACTGTGCGAGAGTGAGCGTAGCTCCCTCAGCGGAGTGCTTCTTGGCACATCTCTGTGATCCCATCATGACGGGGGTAACTCGACACTGGGGAGGATATTCCACTGCCCAGCAGCTAAGGGAGAGTAACAAGGCTGCACAAACACACCAGTCCTGCAATTCCAGTGACAGGGTCTGGTGAGGTTAAGCCTGCACAAGCACACAGGGCTTCACACGCTCCTGCACATTTCCACTTTGTCACAAACTCATGCACAGTACAGATTCCTTATATATATATCTATATATAGATGTATATGTATCTTCACACACCCGTGCACACACCTCCACCCCAGGACTGCACTAATGAACACTCTGATTGCTGAGCGGACAGTGAGATGATTGGCACAGAGAAAGCATTACACCAGCACATTCAGGCATATGGCATGTGGACCCACTGATGGGCACACACATATGGTGCTGGTGGCTTCTGCTGCTTCGCATGGGAGGAAGGCACTGTGCTCGCCTTTGATCAGACTCCAAATCACAGAGCACAGCACAGAAAGTACAGCCTAAAAATCTCTAACTGTTTGGGTTGCATCATTTTGTCTCATTATTTAAAAAAATTCAAATGCGACACCCTTCATTTTTTTGTGATTTTGCAATTACAGGATTTATTTTCCAAAAATCAACAAAATACCGAAGTTTTTCACAACATGGCATAATGTGCAGTTTTACTACATAATTAGACTTTTTCTCGTAAAACAAAATGCACACTTGTGTTATGAAAAAGGACTCTGTCTGTTGTGAACATAAACACTGAACATGAACACACCATCCGTTTGTGTTGAAGTTGAAAATGGTGTTTTTAAGTTTAATACATGCACAAAAAAAAACACGTGTTTGATTTTGAACTTGAGATCTAAAAGAATTATAAACCTGATAAATTGTTTCTATCAGTTTTTGTGTTGTTTCTAACTTATTAGATAAGAAAAAGGACAAGGCTCTATGCTATATTCCTGGAATGTAAAGATATTCCACTCTAATGATACTTCAGTGAAAATGGTACTCATAACATCTGAAATCCACACTCACAGTGAGATTCAACAACATTGATGACAAACACAGGGACGAAACAACACAACTCAAAAGCCTATCTTTCGTCTATAAAGCCAAAACCAGTGACACATTTTCTGAAGCACATTTGCGTTCACTGAGCATGAGTGAGTATGTGTTGCGTTTATGGAGAAAACTGTTTTAACACCCTCCTCATTCCCATGTCAGCAAATCAGCCTCCAGTAACCATGGCAACTTTTGTTTTCTTGATGTTTCCTGTGTGTCAAGAATATCCCACCAGCTCGCCTCCCAGAGACTTCCTGACTCTGTAACTGTTCAGGGACTGTGTTGTCAGAGGAACCAGTCACTTCCTCGAGGGTTGTGTTCTGGATCTGGCGTCTGATTGGCTGGAATGACAAGGTCGTGACCTGTGAGGCCTCAGTCATGTACCTCCTTCTGTCTAATTCACCTGTCTCTCTTTCTGTTTATTGTTTCTCACCATCAGTTAAGATACACATCGTCAAAGATCCACACCTCCATTTCCTTGTTTTGTTCCGTTTCTTCATTTTCTTTATTGCCCTCCCATTAAATTCAGGATATCAAAGTAAACGCAGCAGTTCTTTCCTAATGTTTTCAATTAAAAACCACTCAGGCCGAGTCTAAACTGTTGCCACCGGGAAATTGTGTTTTATTAATGCCCAAATTGAAGCTTCTCCCCAGCCACAAATATGATCACTCTTTCCATTTCCAGGACAACTTAATGTAATCGGGCGTACTGTATCAACAACAATGTACTTTGAATTACGAGACACATCTGAACAGCAGAACCATAAAACATTTTTGTGAGCAATATAATGGAAACTTTGCATTACTTTTGAATACTTACCCTGCAGAGTTTAGACACCACCAGCATCAAGATGACCAATTCTCGCTCTTTTGTGTGACATATTGCTGCTTTTAAGATCCGCTCGGCTGTATTGCCCCGTGGTGAAATGACTTATTGCAGTATGGTGTGCTAATATAAAGCAGCCTGTGAATAGGAAGAAACTGGGTTTGATTGCGCGAGGTTGTGTATTACTGTTCCCAACAGACCGTGAAATTGTTTATTCTTCTGCTGCCATTTCTGTGTAAGACAGAAAAGGGATCACTTCCCCCACTGAACAGCCGTCGCAGTCAGAGCGCCACTTGTTTCAGCCAAGAAATTAACTCCCCATTGGTTACCGGAAATTCTTAATCAACAGGCTGCGTTTGTGTGTTGTTGTTTGGATATCCCTCTCAAGTCGAGGCAATAGCCTGGAGATATTGTTGGAGAAAAGCTTCAGCCTATTAAAATTATTGATCATGGTTTCTGGTTTTTCCTCATAGTGGCTAAGGTTCGTTCCACAACAGTAGCTTCATGGCGAAATGGCCGATAACATGAATGTGAGCAGTTCTTGTATTTTCTCATTGTTGTCAGGTTAAATGAACCCTTTCGCAGGTCATTCAAAATGAAATATATTGCTGTTTTTGCTTGCAAGTGGTTTCTGGGTTGTAAATATGACTGCTTTGTTCCACCCGACTGCATTGTGGTTTTAAAGTGCTTGAAAGTGTGGCTAATGTTGGACAACCGAGGCTTTATAAAGTCATGTGAAACCCGGAGACCTAGCTCATGGGCTTTGACTGCACACCACTTCCACTGGTGTAATAGAAACATAAATCCTTTTAAATCGCTTTTTGTTTCATGTGTAAATCCCACTCGCCTCCAGTGGGTTGTCCTGGGGTAACCTGGAACGTGGAGCAGTGGACAGTTGGCACACTGCCTCCTCCGCTGCATGAATCATAATTTTTTAAAAGCTTGCTTTGAAGTTGTTTGAAATTCTAGTGGGTTTCCTTATGCAGATTGATTGGAGGAATTGTTTTTAATCTTATTGATCCTCATCTGTGACCTTCCCTCTTCGCATTGCAACCACATTTTCATTTTGTTGTTGATTACTTCATTGAGTGGCCTCGCTGTGTCCCACATAATGTGTATTTTTGAGTGTAAACTCACTGTTAGTCTTGTTTTTGTTCCTATCAAGACACATGCATTCACTGCTAACCAAAAAAACATACCTCCCCCCACAGTCAATCATTGTTTAAGACCCCACCTCAAAGCCTAGTGTGTATTGGCTGTGTGTGTGTGTTCATGTGTGTGCCTGTTCCCTCCACTGTGAATGTCTGTCTGCCCCTCAGTGGGGAAACCATGGAAAGACATTTTGGTCTGGTTTGAAGGGGAGCGCTTGGTCGTGACACACATTTAGGTAGGTTATTGGTGGCTAACTGGGTTAAAGCGCACGTCTCATGGTACAATTTGCTTATCCGGAGGGGAGACATTAGAGTAATTTAGATGGAGAAGAGGAACGAGGCAGATATCGAAGGGGATAAGAGAAATACAAGGTGTGAGACTGTGAAGATGATGGGGGTGTGTGTGAGTGGACATGTAAATGATGAAGAGTAAAAACAAACCTCATCACAGAGACTGTTTTGCCTTCAGCTGTGGCCTCAATGTCCAGGCTGCAAACATCCTTTACGCGCTGTCTGATTCTGTGAGGCAGGCAGAGCTACAGTGGAACTGAATATAAATTGATGCTTGATGATTCATTTGTTTTGATCTCTGTCTGATTTTTAATCGTCTGTGCATTGTTTCTGCCCTGCCCTGATCTCATAATCCACCTCTCCTTTCTCGTAGGCAATTACTCCATCCAGAGTTCTCTCCTCTGAAATGCTGTTTGTATGCTGTGGTCTTATGATATGATTTTCCAAACCCAATTCCTACTGTCCAACCCCCACCTCCTCTTCTCACCACATCCCCCCCATGATGCATTAGCCCTGAGGCCAAGCGTAGGTGGTGTTAGGGGGTTCTCTGTGTGGGTGGATTTCCCATCAGTCTGAAGCACTTGCCATTTGACCTTGCACCTTTCATACCTTTCCTTTTCTCCTGCTTCCTGGAGGCGTTTCCAGTCCAGTCAGAGCAGACAAAGATTTCTCCACTCTCGGGGACCAGCAGAGAGGAGCAAAGGAGGAGGTTTAGATACAGAGATCACACTCAGGTCCTCTCTGGTGTAGCAGAACCTTACTTTCATTTCATTGAATTCAGTGAGAGAAAGCTTTAGTAGAGAGGCAAAATACAAAATGTTCAGTCTTGAAAATCCTGAGCTCCTTATATGAGCGAAGTTATGGATTTGGAGAACAGGTGAAAACCACTCATGTCATTCTTAGGTTTTAGGTTAGGTTCCCTTTAGGGTGACAGATTGCTGGAGCTTACAGTATTTTTCCAACAGAACAAAAACAGCTTCCTTTATTCAAAGCACTAAACCAGACCAACTGTGCACATTTTTGACTGTTGATGCTGTTGAACACTAGAGGGCAGCAGAGTACAAAGAATGAGTCCAGTCCTGCTGGACCACAGAGGGCTCACTGCTTTTTTTTTGTTACCTTTCACAAAACCTCAAAACAGATATTTAACATGACAGCACGGCAGTTTGTGACTTTGTCCGCTCACAAACTACAATCCCTGCACTAGAATTCCTGCAGCATAATGACTGTGTTTCTATAAATATACAAGTTTAAAGTAGATGAGGCAGTAAAATGACCACAGTGAAACAACATTCATATCTGTGTCACAGGAACTTGAGCATAACGTGGACAATAAAAGAAAAGGGCAGTTAAATGCAGATGAAAGCTGGTCACTTAGCTTCATAAAAACTATTTCTATAAAACCACCTGTAATCCCTCAGTTAAAGGTATCAGTGTAATTCCCTATGTGCTGCTTATTGTGTAACCTCGCAGTGACCTGTCCAGTTCCAGCCCTCCAGATGCTGTCTTTGCTTGGCCTGCTTTTGTGCATGTATGGGGACACACTGTTGTGGCCGCAGAGGTCAAAAAGGCCAATGAGATTGATGCTGTGATTGGTCATGTTGCACCCACGGGAGTTACAGCAGTGAGTTCCAAAGACTCAGGACAAGGCAACTCACCGCAGATGAAAGACTGACCAAATGGTCTCAGGGGCGTCTGAAGATATATGAGGGTTGGAAAGTTTGGCCTCCTACTTCCATGCTTGTATATTCAATGTGAGATTCATACAACCGTTCATATGATTTGTGTAAACTGGGTTGATAGATTCAATATCCTATGAGTGCTGCTAGTCAACTTGGTTTCAGTCCAAAACCAAGATTTATTAAAATTATCAGAGGAGACCAAATAATCCAGCAAATATTCACATTTGCAACAGTAAAAAGAACATGACTTAGACTAATCAATTATCAAAATTGTTGCCAATGGCTTTACTGTGTAGTTGTGTTACAGCTCTAATTATAACTACGCTTCTACTAAATGAAAATAATCATCCCAATAATGTCCCGATTTGACATTAGTTTCTCTGTGACTATTTTATGCAAAATATTCTTCATTGTTTGTGGTTTCTCACTGTAGTAATGGCTGTGTTTTTTTGGCTGTGTGTGGATGGCATGGTGCCTGGAGAACGGTGGAAAACATCCAATAATCGGCCACTTCTAGAGTTCACCGGCCACCAGCCAACTCTGCGTCTATTGTAGTAGTCGTGATTTTTCTTTTCCTGCAAAATGCTGGTGTTTGAAATATAGACACCTTGGCAGTGGCTTTTACTACGAGTGTGGCTACGGGTCTCCTCTTGGCTATCAGACTGTGAATGGAGTTTCATCAATGAATGAATTTTTGAAAAGGTAGTAGGACTGGCAGCTACGAGCTGCTTGCTCTTGCACAATGACGTAGGTTTCTGGACTGTTTCTCCACAACATTTTTGTTCGGCTGCAGATTCAAGGACTGTAATTTCCGGTTCATTCATCGTGATTCCTCTGCACGTCTCTCCTCGGACAAAGGTTTTTCTCCTCAGAATAGCGGTTTGTTTATCATGTGCCCACATGCCCTGTCCTCTCCATGCATCTACATGCACTTGCACACATGTACCCACCCCCTGCTCCCTGCCTCCCCAATCCCTCTTCTTACCTCTCAACGCTCCTTATCCATCTATCCTGTTCTCCCTGAAGCCACCCCATTGGCCCTTGCCTAGCAACCGCATGATAATTTGGCATTATGTGACACCCCCTGATGCATGATGGGGGCTGTAAGTCAGCTTCATCCTCCCTTGTGCCGGTGGCTGGGTTTGGGGTTGAAGAGAAAGAAAAATTGGTTCGTGGAGGATGAATATATTTGAGGAAGAGAAAGGGGAATTTCACGCTCATATCGTTACATGACTGGTGTCCACCAGCTAAACCTGTCATCTGTCCCTGGAGGATTGTCCTCCTCTTTCTTTAGCAGCAGTGACCGATCATCTCCTCTCATTCGCCGCTTTTCCCCATATGGTTCCCATTTATCCCATATGTGCAGCTAGAGCCGTGAACAAGTACAGCAGATTTTGAGAAAAGCAGACAGGCATGTGATGAGGCAGCCTTTCTGTGTCAGCAGGACCCTGCCAGGCTCATAGGTGCCTCCGACACGCAGGCAGGCAGGGAAAGAAACACAAAGATGGCCGCTGCGTGCTCCGTCTGTTCCCATGCTGCCATGTCTGACGTGAGCACGGCCGATGGGCAGAACATCCTGAATAAGACACGTTTTCTCTCCCCCTCTGTGTCTCTTTTCTCCCCCTTCAGCCACAGAAAATCAAACAGGAGCTTTTGTTGTCTCTCCCTGTCTGTGCAGATCTTCCTGTCTCTCCCTCCTCCTCCTCCTCCTCCTCCTCCTCCTCCTCTGTCCCTCTGTATTCAACAAAGACCCGAGTGATTTGGTGAAACAAAAGCTTCCCTGGTCCTGTTTGACCTCTCCATCATGATGTCAATGAACCCAGATGGTGGGATGACCACACTGGGGTTAGAGAAGCACAGGACTGAGGGCTCAGAAATGGGAAATATACATCCACTTCCTCGACTTTTTAATTCATTAATTCATTTGATTCATGGACTTGATAGGTTTTTGCTTTGGTTTTTCATTCACTGAATCACTGATTCATGCTTTTTGGGGTACACAAGTCAAGCACATTGTCAAGCCCAAACAATGAAACCGGTGAACCTGAATATCATCAGTTATAGCTACCTCTTTCTTGTGTGTGTGTGTGTGTGTGTGTGTGTGTGTGTCTGGGCGTGTATTATTCATGTTGTGGGCACAAAGATCTGTTTACAGTCACATTGTTCCCTTTTGCAAGTCCCCATAATGTAAATCATTACATTTTAGGGAGTAAGTTTGGACTAAGGTTAGGGTAAAGGTTAGGGTTAGGCAAGTAGTGGTTACGGGGCAGATTGTAGAGGTGGGGCTTGGACACATTGAGTCCCCATTCCAGTCTCCACCACATGCCAAATCAAAATTTCTTCACCACCGTTTACAAATAATATTGAATTCAAAATGTACATTGTAGCATCACACCTTTCAAGCCAAAGACACCAAATACACCAGCATTCAACACACCAACAAATTAAGCACTGATTTTCCACTTTTCGGTGTGTTCAAAGACATGTTTTACTCAGAAGACGATCCGGTGCAGAGCAGGGACTGACACATGCATGTACCATATGACCGTTTGTTCTTCCCCAGTGTGATGGGTTAACCAATGGCTGTGATTGGCTTTATGGCCATTCAGTCAATCTAATCAATAGGTTTTCATGTATGGGGAACGCATTCTAATGTTTTTACAGATTTCCGTTTCATTTCATCAGTGACTATCAGGAAAAAGTGTGTGTGTGTGTAAGTCAATATAATGTCCTCTGATGAGATAGAAACACAACTGTGTGTGTGTGTGTGTGTGTGTGTTGAAGTGGGAGGGGGCTATGTGTGATATTTGTGCAATGTTACCATCAAGATCACCCAGTCTCTCCAGCCTCCCCCTCTGCCTTCACCTGTGTACTTAGCATGTTCTCTCCATCCTTCACTCCAGCTGGTAGTGCGTGTCCATGTGTGTACGTGGGTCATAGCTAGGTGGGGTAGGTATACAAAAACACACATGTGCACACACGCACACACACACACACACACGCGCACACACACTCCCTGCCACCATTTGCTTTCCTTTCCTAACCGATGCCTTTGCTTCATTCATGCACTCACACACTCTCTCTGTCTGTCTGTCTGTCTCTCTCTCTCTCTCTCTCTCACACACACACACACACACACACACACTCTCTCTCTCTCAGACACACACCGGTCTCCACAGTGGAGCACGGAGGACGGACTGAAACAGAGCGTGGTTGCCGTAGTAACCATTCCCCTCACACCCTCCCTCCTCTACCTCTATTCTCTCTCTCTCTCTCTCTCTCTCTCTCTCTCTCTCTCCCTCTCTCTCTCTGTCTCTCTCCCCTCCCTCCCTCCACCTCTGTGCTGGTGATGCTCGTGTCTCTTTTCTTTCCATCCGGTTTGTCCTCACCTCTCCTGGACGTGCTCCTCTCACACTGCCAGCGGATGACACACGAGGAGGAGGAGGAGGAAGAGGAGACAAGGAGAAGCCGCTGTCTCCTCTCTCCCGTCTTTCCATCACTTTAAAAAAAAAAAAAAGAGAGAGAGAGAGAGCAGACCAGAGCAACAACCAAAAGAAAGGACACACAGGATATACATTCACACATAAAAGAAACCCTACTCTTCTCCATTCTCCTTTTCAAGGAGGGCATTTTTCTTCCCTTTCCCCCCCTTTCCTTTTCTACCCCGATTTTTTCCTCTGAGATCCCGGTTTTGTCAATTACAGCCCCTGAACTTCTCTGGGATTTCAGGTGAGGCACGCGTGTGTAGTGTGTGGTGCTTCTTCATTTTTTTCTTGCCTATCATGGCTCACGCGGCCTCCCAATTGAAGAAGAATCGGGGGGAAGTGGATGTGAATGCGATAGAGGACGAGAAGGAGAAGCGGAGGAAGAGCAGGAGAGCAGCGTCCCGGGAACAAAAGAGAAAGGTAACAGACGAGGGCTGGCTGGCTCACTGGCTGGTGGCTTCATCTGCTCCGCTCCACTAGCATCATTGGAGCGTGACTCTCTCTCTTTCTCTGTATGTGTGTGTGTGTGTGCATCTGTACATCTCTCTCAGCTTGACTACCTGGATCAACTGGGTTTGGAGGTTGCCTCGTTACACATGTGTTCACACATGTTCATACTGAGCACAAATCAAGACACATGTTCAGTCTTCTCTCCATTTTAAGGAGCATCTTTGACCTTGTGTGCTGAATGTGTGTGTGAGATGGTGTTTGTTTCTTTATCTGGGAGTGTGTGTGTGTTAATTGTTGGTATGCAAGTGTTTTCATACATTTGCTTGTGTGTGTGTGTGTGTGGGTCTTTATACGCGTGATGCCTCAAAGTCAAAAATAACTTCACCTGTTTGTGCGTGATGATCCGAGCTGCCCATCCGGAGACGAGCTGCAGGGACACATGGAGTGTTTTGCTTTCCTGCCTCTGACTCTCTCAATGTTTCCTAATATTGTGCGTCTTTAGTAAAAAACTACGTCACGCGGGGCTTCCTTCAATATTTGCCTTCCTTGTTTTATTGAGAAATGAGCTGGTGGTGTCATTAACGTCCTGTGCGAGGCATGATTTGCTAATCGTCGCTTCCAAGGTGTAATTCAACGTTGTTGCGGGCTTTACACTAAATAAGACAATTTCTGGGATTGGTGAAGAGTATGAGGCCATGTTTGCATTTTAAATAGACACATGTTATGAAATGGGGCAAACATAGGTCAAGATGAAGAAACCTCCTCTCAGGCTCTCTTCTCTTCATCATGGTTTTGGATCTGCGTGAGTTCTTTAGTGGGTTTTTGCGCGTTCTTGCTCATGTGTGTGTGTTTGTCTGCGTGTGTGCTTGGATGCACAGACAGCCATGTATAATGCATACACGACTGATTTATTGATGACAAAGCTTTTCGTATGATGGAGGAATAACTGAAATACACGTGGGTCGCCCTCCTCTTCCTCCTCTCTTACATGTCAGCTCTTTACTTTGGACAGACCAGTGGGAGAAACTCATGCAAAATAAAGAGGCATTCATTAAGATCACAGCTAATTATAAGCTCCTGCTGATGGAAATGAAAGCAAAAGTTTACTTCGATCCACAGTTATTGAAATAAATTCTTCCCCCTCTGAACTATTCTAGTGTTTGGAGAAAGCATCCATTGCATTCTGCGTATTGAATGTGGGGAGATTTGACCGTGAGAGATCTATTCAATAACGGTGACATTTACTGCACTTTGTGCCCAGGGGTGCCTGGTTTTGAATTATGCTGCTGGCAACGTTATTTGACCTCAGCATAGACAAGAAGCAAGCTATCACGGCCTAATCTTTTCCAAACCAAAAAAAGAAAGAAACCAAGATTCGTAAGGTCAAGTGAATTTATGGATCCGCTTGTCTGAGCAGTCGAGTATGCTTTAGGTGTGTACACAGAGGAGAGGGGACACATTGTGTTTCGCTCTCCTCTGTGTTGCTGTGCATGTGTGTGTGAGAGTTATATGAGTCTGAGATGCTGATGTGTATGGGATTAGGTTTTATAGTTCTTATGAAGGGTCATGTTTCATAGAGGAGAACAGGAGGCAGGGATGATGAGGAGAGGAGAGGCTTGTATTGATTGGACTGTGCACAGTAGCATCCATGAAGATAATAAACTTTCTCTTCTCACCTCGGCCTGCCCCGCGTCCTTCCCTCTGTCCTCACACTCATTGCCTTCTCTGTCTTTCTGTCTCTTTTGGTCTCTTCGGTTTCCCTCCTCTCTTTTGGCTTGGTTTCTCTCTGGCCACTCACGTATCTCTCTCTTTGACTTTTTATTATTTATTAATGCTGTTGTTTGGCTCGTGCTGCTGCCTTTGAATAATACACTGTCTCAAAACAAAAGTCAAAGCCGAAAGTTAATTTGTTTGTCAGTAGTTGTTCACTTGAGGAATGTGAACCTTCAACCTCCGCTGCCGGTCACTCTCTCTCCCACACTCACACACAGATACACAGTAGTTGTGTTGCTCACACACCTCTTTTGCTACGATGTTTGTGAAGATACGACCCCTCAGAGGTTAAGTACCTGGAACTCCCAACCAGCCGGTTAGACTGAAGCCATTTGGATGAAAGGAGAAACAAGCCCAGGTGATCTTGATTCAACCCTCCTTGGACACTTTTGCTGTGTTTTTGTCACTGGCTTTCCTACTCCTACAAAACATGAGACAGGTCTCAGACTCAAAAGCTGTGTTTCCATCAACGTATTTTACGTGTTTTTGAAGTATCACATCAGAAAAGATTGATGAAAATGGCAAAGTTCGAAAAAGTTCCTAAATTTCACCAAAAAGTCTATGATTTTCAAGAGTTGATGCACTTAACAGGAGATGGAAACACCTTTGCATACGCCTAATTAGTTGTACGAATAAGTTATGACATAGCAAACAACAAACTCACATGACTGCACATAAAATGTCTCCTAATTGGTTAAATTTCGCGGTACATTTTGATGGAAGCTCAGCTCATAGAGATACATGACAAAAGACTGACACATGCAGAAAGACCATAAGAGATAAGAGGACATTATAGTCACAGGCAACAACAAATAATCACTGAGAAAACTCACATGGTGTTTAAGTTAACAGTTTCAGTTTCCCTCCATCATTCAGCCTCAAACCCTTTATTTCTGTCTCGTTGCTGAACTGATATTGCTGTCTTGGTGCAAATTGTGCAACAGACTGCTTTGAGTCACTGCTTTCACAGCTCTACAAACACTATATTTAGATGGCAGAGCAGGTACAAAACTGTTTGCAGAGAGCACTTGTAAATGCAGAGTGGTATGTCTTCCATCCCATTCGTACATCTTTTTTTTTCTTTTTGCATTAGTCACCAAGCAGGTGCATAACTGTATGTGTCATGAACTGCTGCAAACTATGCAAGACAATACGAGGCTGTTTTTGTCTGCTGTTTGCAAACAATGTTTCATCAGAAAACATTAACAATTAAGTTATTGATGTTTAATTTTTATTTATGAGTGTTGGTTAGTGTTAATTCATTCATTAAAAGATCTGCTAATCACTTAGTTTGGGAGTGACAGCAGAGTTTTCAGCATTAGTGGAGTGAAGGCTTTGTTTGCATTTGGAGATTTTATCCATAAAATCACTGAAAATACAAACCTCGTCTGTCCCTCTTTCACTCATTCACTGCTTCCTAACTACGCTCAGTAGTTTAGTGAGCGGTAATTTTGGTCTCTTATTGATCATCAGTTTTGCACATGTTGTGATATTAAATAGAGAGTGATTTTTGGACACAGCCTCAGTAACCGCATCAAAATGTAGAAGGAGATCAACAAATTGCATGTGAGGGAGATGAGGAGTAGTTAGACGTGAGGCCTGCTGCTTTTATCAGACGGCACTCAGTTCAGTGTCGGCCTAATGGAGTCCGGGGTGTCTGGGGAGGCATCCCTGCCACAGATGTCTAACAACTTGGTGTAGCGCATGAGCATGCTTGTAGTGCGTATCGTCAGGAAAGAGGCACAGAGGGAGTTGAAGTTCCTACCATTATCGACACGGGAATGGTGGGATGTTAACCTGAGAGACTGAGAACAAGGAAGAGAGGAGGGAGCACACCTGAGAAACAGTCTCAGAAACCTCCGAAGCCGCAGTGGTCAGCTGAACGGGAAACCCCCGTTACACTGTTACATAAAGTCTCCAAGCTGCTTTACTTCTAATGACATTATCTAGAGCCAGGAGCCCCCGATGGATTCCCTGAGAGAGAAAGAGAGAGAGAGAGCTCAGCAAAGCATAGGTTTCCTACTGCCGAGTCCCAATTTTACACATCATTCTGGTACACAGAGTGTGCGTTGCTACAGTTCCTATTGTTTCTCTCGCAGGGCTTATATGGGCCATGTGCTAGCTTTGTTTCCCACAGGCTTATTCTACAGTCTAATCTGATAGTGTTTCATCTTCCAAGGAAATTCTGCGCCTCTTTCACAGCTGTGAACACCTGTGTCTTGACTACATTGTTGAAATCTTATATTGTGCCCTTTTTTGTGTGTTAAGTTTTGCTTTCAAGCTTCCGACGGGGAAGTGAAATTCGATCGACTCCATTAAAAATTCCAAAGATCACCAGCACGTCCCGCTCGTCAGTGGTGAATGTCATCATCATTTATCTCCATCATCGCTGTTCATTAGAGGTCTGAATCCGGATCACAGCAGTGAATCTAAAGCAAGACTTTGAAATGACTGCTGGAAGGCCGATGGCGGTGTTGAAATTGGATTTCAGCCCCGTGCTGCCTTCAGAGGAAGCCCTTGGCAACAGTGGTAAAGCCAAGAGTCTGCCTGGCCCTAAGAGGAAAAGTGAACCGTGGGGAAAGGAGTCATCTGGCTGTGGGCAGGCAGGAAGGGAGAAAACATCAGATCAAGGCATATTTGAATATACTGCCCTCCTATTCTTCTTTATTTCTTCCCTTTCTGTCTCATTACTCTCCACTCACTTTCTGGCTTGGCTGAAACAAAGCCGGCACGCGTGTTGCTTCCCTCCTCCTTCCCCCCACCTACTCCCGCACCTCCCCTCCCCACCAGCCCATAATAGATGGAGGTTAATGAATTCAGCACTCATGCGTGCCTCAGCTAATTGCATTGGCATTGGGAACTCCTCCCAGTATTACAAAATGTTTTCACCATCAAGATGGCCACCGGCTGGACCGCCAGTGAGCGTGACTTTGAGGAGGCTGCCAGGCTTCTGTTCCTGGAAATAATGACAATTGATGTAGCATATATTGCAATTTTATTTACTCGGTGGGAATATGATGTACATGATTCAGTCAGATTAGGATAATCAGGTAAGAAGCTATTGACCAGTGTGTAGTAACACTTTGCTTGTTTGTGGCAGCGCACACACACTCACGCATGCAGCAGCTTGTACACACTCATTCAAAGGGCGTAAAAGACACACTAAACACAAACTAGCAACATTACATTAAATTCCCGTCCTAACCAGAAAAACAACCATTTAGTTCAATTGTGCAAGCAGGTTTAATGACCCATATTTATGCTTATTGTTAGGCAGCGACTTCCAGTGACCATTATACATTACATACTAGTCAAATCGAGTTATTTTACAAAATTACAGCCTTTCTAGCACAAAATTCACTTTTTGTTACGAGCCCTCCTCTGCAGCTCAGCACGGAAACACTGTCTGCGCAAGTACAAAGAGGAAGATTTACCCTAAATAGACTGTAAATTTAGTAGATATCCGCTTGGTTTGAGTATGTCAGACTGCTGAAACCTCATATAAGCTTCAGATAAGCTTTTGAATACATTTTTGCAAAATGAGGAGTGTGGATTTTGGTAGGAATGGCCAGTGTGAACAGGAGGAATGGCTACAGCTAGCAAAGCCTGTTTCAGTCATCAGTGGTTTAGATGAACAAGATGTCCAGTAGAAGTCTCAGTAGTAGGGATGTATGTGTTTAAATCTCACTCTGTATGTCTGTTTCAGTGTATGAGTGTGTATGAGTTACTGCACGTGTGTGAGTGTGTGTGAGTGTGTGCTGAGCCTGGATGGTGTTCACAGTTTGATGTTCAGTCTGCTTTAATTTTTGGATGTTGCCAAATCAATTAGGATTGAAATTGAAAAGATTACAACTTGAAGGCTGCAGACAACCCATAATGCAACACTCTCTATAGGAGCCAGTGTTCTCGACATCTCCTTTTTCAAATGCAATTTCCATAAAAAAAATACTATCTTGTGATTTCTGCTCAAACCCAGAATGTCAGCAGCACCGGGCAGACTCTGGTCCACTGAACCAACTTGTGATGTTTTCTGGCACACTGGTCAACTCTACACTAGATCATCCTTCAGCAGTAACACCTCCTAAATCTTGACAACCCATGTTGTGTGGCTGTATCATATTATCCCTTCACACACACACACTACACAAGTAAATCAGTCCATTTTAACGCCCTCTCTCGTATTAAACCTGGCCTGAAACACGGAGGATCCTCCAATGGGCCGCACAGCGTCCTCGCTCTACTGTATGCTGCTGCCATTGTTCTACATTAGCTTCAGTCTCTAAGGGGAAATGAGAGCGTGTAATAAGGATTGTACTAATTATTGATCCACCACTTCAAGGGTCCTCACTGAGAGCTACTGCTGGGGGATGGTGTGTGTGTGTATGTGTGTGTGGTGATGGGATTTCTTAGGGAGCCTTCGTAACTGGAAACCTGTCTATGTGGGGATTTGTTTGTCCTACCACTGGGGAAAAAAATCCATGTTGTCTAGTTGTAGTTCCTGGTCTGGTACATCTGACATAGACGACTTTTTCTTTTTTTGTGCATCAGGTGATTTAAATTGCATTCAACCATTCATTTTTCCATCCTTTTTCCAGTCGCATGGGCGCTGGCTAATGTGTGTGTGCATTGAAGAGTCACACAGGAAAAGCAGTGGAAAGGAGAGATTGAGGTAGAATGAGAGAGGGAGAGATAAGGACTAATAGATGGAGGAAGAGTGTGAAGGGAAGGAGAAAGTGAGAGATAAGAAGAAATGGAGAGAATTAGAGAGGCAGGAAGTGAGGAGAGAGCGTGATCGTAAGCCTAAAGGTCATTTGAAGGTGAGTGGCGTCTTTCTTGCCACTCTTCAAATCCACGTGCGCCCTCCCTCCTCTTCATCCCTCTCGCTCTCTCTGATGCGTTGTCCCATGTGGAACTACTGGATGTGATTTCACAAAAAAGCATATTAGAATTCACATTTCATATGTCTTCATATGCTCATTTGTGGCTCTGTTTAAATGGGAGAACGCCACACGGGAAAAGTTTTTTACTGGCTTGCATGCAAAAAATGCAGCTAATTCAGTGGGTTTGTCGAGTGTTTTATTAGCCAGAGATGTAGGGAAAGGGCATTTAATCTTTCATTATATCTGAAAATCTCCAAATATATATAGAGAATAGAGATACATGTTCCACACTGGACAGGACTGACATATAAGTCATGTTATATGATACAATATGAGATTTCACATCTCAGAAATATCAATTCATCACATGTGAAGTTGTGTTATTTTGCATGCAGAAAAATTTAAAAACAGTGTTTTTGGATCAAGAGCTGAAATAATCTGCAGCTATTTTAATTAGACTGAAAGTCAAATTTCACGCAAAGAATAAAACTCCCTTATTTCAGCTTCTCAGTTTTGAGTATTTGCTGCTTTTCTTTGTCTTCTGTGACTGAACAGTTTTAGGTTTTTGAGCATTAGTTGCACAAAACAAGCAATATGATACCATCAGTTGGGATTTTACGGACATTCATTAGTCATTAATCAAGGAAATAATCTGCAGATTAATCAGTACTGAAAATAATTGTTAGTTGCAGCTCTAATGTAAGCACAGAAACAATATACTGTAGCTTGAGGCTACAGGAACAGAGACTATAATATGCATGTAAATGTACATTACCCAGCGCGTGTTGTGTAATTGTGCTGATACACAAATGAGCTGTGTGTTGTCAATTTGTTGGCATCACAGACACGATTCTCCAATCCTGCTTAGTAACAGAGGGTGAAAAGCCCTCTCAGCAGGATATGGGAGTGCTTTTTGCAGTTTCCCTCTCTGGAAATGTAAACTGGTGCCATCAGATATCCTATAAGGACGCCGGATTATAGTTCACGTTTAATGCAGCCAAATGAGAGGATAGTAAGACTCACTGGAGCAGATTTGTGAAAAAAGCATCTCATATGCTGCTGTTGTGTAAGTCAGGCAACACAGTTATACCAAACTGTAGACCACCTCTCCATCATTCATCTCATTTGGACAGAACCAACTCACCTCCGATGCTCAAGGGTGAGACAGAGAAGGAGTTTAGCACAGTAAGTGCAGTTCACCGTGAGATTATTCACACATAGTTACAGATACAGTGATGCTGCTTAATGATGTGATTATAGAGCTGAATGGTTTGGGGGAAGGCGGGGTGGGCAGAGGAGAAGGAAAGAGGAGGAGATAAGGGAGCACGGACTTGATGAGGCAAGGACAGAGGGACAGAACGAGAGGCCAAGGGGGAGCAGGTGTGGAGGAGACGCAGAAAGGAGACGGGGGAAAAGGTGACTTTCTGAAAACGGGGAGTAAGAGAAAAGAGAGACGAGAATAGAAAACTGGACCACAGCCGATGCTGGAGTTGTTGGTAAAGGCAGCGCAGGGAGGCGTCGACTGTACAATCAAACATGACAGTGAAGGAGCAGCTCGCCCTCTTTCTCTATACCGTCACCATGCTGCCTAATTGTGCTTTAAAAGCCTACCTACAGCTTCTTTTTCTGCCTTGTCTGTCTTGGGGTCACTCACAGCTCGCTGCTCACTGAAGCAGCAGCGTGTGTGTGTATGTGTGTGTGTGTGTGTGTGAGAGAGAGAGAAAGAGACAGACAACACCCCCACTCTGACAACATCACACTCATTAATCCCCTGCTGTGCATCAATGCCAGACCTCTTCCATCAGGCTCTTAAATGCATCAAATGGTGTGTCACAGCCATATGTGAGTGTGTGTGTACATTTATGCATATATGGCAGGTGCTCCTCATACAGGCACAGATAAAGCTTATCCAGTTGAAATGGTGCTGTCTTGCTCTCTCTCTCTCTCTCACACACACACACACACACACCACTCTGTTGACCCTTGGGACTCACGCCTGTACAGCTTGATAATTACTTTCTTTTACTCGCCCCCACCTCCACCACAATGCCGTCTCCCTGTCCTCCACTTAACCACCTGCCATTCCACCATCGCATGCAGCGATAACCAGAATGATGCGGTCATCAATTTTGCCGTCTGGCACGATTAGCTCTACGAGACAACGGTGAAACCTGAATTTGATTAACAGGAAGCACAAGTCGATATTTGTGTAATATGACATCTCATATTTTATGGGTGCCATCTCCGTCAGACGCTCTGGATCCAGTCTTCTCGCATTTTCTCCCCCAGAAAAAGCCTCTGTCCCTGGGCAAGGGCACGAGTGTGTGGTCCTGGCCTTGTGGAGCTCAGAGGCTCTGGAGCTGAGGAAACGGGCTGTGTTAGGACAGATCGATGGTAATCACACCTCTTCGCAGTAAGCTCTCTCACATGGGGGGGAGGGAAGGACGGAGAGAGGGAGAGCAAAAGGAGAGGGTGGCAGCAGGGGGTGGGGGGGTTGCACATCTCCCTTGGGAACAGAAAAACACCCAGATTCATGATTAGGGGAAAATATTCACCCCACCCCCAGCCTCTTCTACCAACTCCCAAACATGGATGCACCCTTTTGCCTGAACGTGCTCAAACCTGTGTGTGCTGGGAGTTTAGCTTTAACATGTGCATCCATCCTTCCAGCCACACCTCCATCCTTCTGCTGGTTTTTCTCTAAAGGATTGAGCTCTTCCGGTTCTCATGCACTGCTTTTTTTCTTTTCTGAAATGTGTATCGTTGCCCTCTGAAGCACAATAAGCCTCCTGCACTGTCCAGCTAATAGACTCAGCTACAATACTGGCTCTTAATACCGCTTTGTCACAACATATAGACTGTATTTTTGCTTTTGTCCCTGAGGGAAAGACTCCACTGCACCTTAAAGGAGGTAATTTAGTGTGAAAAGGTTGCAGTCTTTATTGCAGTGTAATATTGGCATGGAAATTCAGTATTTCCACTGTGTGTGTGTGTGTGTGTGTGTGTGTGTGGGTGTGTGTGTGTGTGTGTGTGTGGCCTTGGGTGTACTGTTCAGTACAGTGGGAGGTAAAACAAGCAGTGAAATGATCGCTTTTGTCATCTGCTGGCTAGTAGTGAACGTCTTTAAAGCAAGCCTGCAGAACGCAGTAATCCAGTATAATGCCTGCTGATAGGGAAAGGTTGATTGTAGCTCCAAGGTGGGATTGGTATTCTTTTACTCAGCCTGTTATGTGTCAGATCACTGGAAAAATAGACCTTTAACAGTAGATCATCATGCACACACACACACCAGAGAAGTAATTGGCTGCATTTCTTATGTTTTTATTAACAGTTGTGGGGACAGCGAGAATAGGAGCAAAGCATTCTGTCGACTTAACGTTTGATACTGAATTATTCACAAGCAGCTTTGCCAAACATGTCTGGTCTCTGTTATCAGCGAACAGTCGCAGCATACTGTGAGAAGGAAGTGTGTTTTGTCGTCCCCATGAAGACTGTCCATGCTGAGAAAATTCAAAATAATCATAACATAACCTGGTTTTGCCATAGACTGACTGTGTGGTACATTCAGAAAGGGCAGGGAGGACTCCTGTCGTGGTTTGACAGAATCGCACTGTCAAATTTGACTGGATGAAATTCAAGGATGAGGTTGGGGAAAGAGCAAAGTGGTGATTTATATCATGCCTAGGTATATTTGTGCTCCTCCCCAAAGGTCCTCAGATTTAAACCCACAGCCTGCTGAGATTTTCTTTCTTTTTTCTTTTTTACTTTGTCCTCCCCTCTCGTCCTCTTCCTGGTTCATCCTGACAGCAACCAGAGATGGAAAATAAATCCTTGGCCTGCAGTTGTTAGCAAAGAATTGTGGCTCTGCTCTGCAACATGATCCAAACCATCATAGTTTCAATTACTGTCATCATGTTGTCATCAATGATTACTTGTATGTTTTCATTAGGCTGGTAAATGACAGTAAACATTTCATTTTCATATTCATATGTGGCCTATTTAGTCTGCTAATGAGTACATATATCAGAATTATGATCGACTGTCATCTTTAGGGGATAGTTTTGACCAGATTTTTTGCATGCAGGCCTAAAAAACATTTTAAAAGGAGCATTGTCTGTACATGTTGTGATACAAGTTTACCCCGAGGGCAGAACAGGTATCCAGGATTGATGCTGTGCTCTTGCTCGAGGTGCCCTCCGAGCCCACTGCTCCTGCCAGAAATCCATCACTAATACTGTACAGCGAGGGCAAAAACACAGCAGCAGAGGAGAGGAGAGGAGCAGGTGAAACCAAAAACAAGATGGTAAAGTGAACGCTAAAGGTTAACACATCCAGAGGAGATGTGTAAACATGGAGAAGTTTCAGCAGATCAATTGTGAGGATTTGCCGCTTTCTAACATTATAAACTGAATATCTTTGGATTTTGGAAAGTTGGTCGTACAAAAGAAGACATTTGAAGATGTTACACAGGCTTTACAGGAAACTGCAATTTGTATTTTGTATTTTAGTAGAAGCTTTATTAGAGCTGAAATGACATTTTGTTGATCACAAGTCAATTGTTTCATCAATAATTTAGCTAATTGTGAAGATTCACTGGTTCTAGCCTAACAAATGTAAATATTTGTTGATTATTTTATTCCAATTTGATAGTTAGGCAAATATATTTATGTTTGGGTCAACTGGTCAGACGAAGCAATCAGTCAAAATAAATTAACTTGGGCTTTGGGACATTGTGACAGACTATTTTCTGGCATTTCATAGACCAAACAATCAATGAATTAATAAACAAAATAACTGGTAAACGTATTGATAATGAAGAAAATCCGCCCCGCGTTTCCAGGAATGTGTCACCACTGAAACGCCGCTAATGTTAAACATAAAGCAGGGATGGTGACTGTTATCATTCTGATGATGATGATGATGATGATGATGATGACGGTGAAACTCAATCTTTGCTGTGTCAGCTTTCACCTCACACAGTCATTTCATTACCAACACATGAGCCTGCTCTCCCAGACATAACTGAGTCATTCTCTCATCCTCATGTGATTAATCATTTCTCTGCACCGTCGCTGAGCAGGTGGCTTGCATAATATCTTCAGTATCACCCCATCTTCTTCCTCTTCCCCTCTGTTTGGTACACAAACATCCATCATGTTGAAAATAGAAAAGACCTTCAGCACCTTCTGATCAGCTCCCTGATGTGTATCGCCATGCTGATGATCTCACACTGGATATTTTGGGGTTTCCTTTCTGGTTCTTTTGAGAAGGGACACCCCAGCCTCTGCTGTATCTGTGATCTGTCTCCTCTGTGTTTGACCAGAAATCCATCGTGCTGTTATGATCCCACCCAGCTGTTTCCCACCTGGAGGGAAATGAATAATAATACCAAGAGCTGCAACACTGCTGACAGTCTGTTTGTCGTCATTTTGTCACTATTTTTGACCAAACATGGTCTGGACTCTGATATAGAGTAAATATAAAATCTGTTACTTTGGGTTTTGAGTTTAAACACAACTTGATTTGCACCTGTTGTAAAGTCTAATTTTATCAATTCATCATCATGTTGGTATTGCAGTTGTGCTGAAGCATTAATTAATTCACTGATTAATCCTTTGGCTGAAAATTAAACACCAATGATTGTGAAAGGTGATTAATGTAGAAGTCAATTATTAAGCTGCCAAACATTTGCTGGTTCCAGCTTCTCAAAGCATGGTGATGCACCCCGAAACTGATTTTATAATGCAGATGTGACTGATCCACACATAATATAGACCCCATTTACGCCTGTTATTAAAATGCAATCTGTGTCCAGACACGTTATCGAGATAAGGAAAAATACTGACTTTAGGTATTTTCCACCATAAAAAGTTGTCATTAGTTTTAGTGCTGTATTGTAGGATTCAGCCCCACAGGTTACTATCGGAAACGATGCACCATAGTATTAAAAAGTAGACACTTGATTGTCTCCGTCTACATGAAGTTCTGTCTAATCGCACACTTTGCTCTCTGTCAGCATGCAGGCTTGATCTGATGCACCGAGACGCAGCAATATGAGTCAGGTTGTTGTTAGTGTTGCTGCTGACTAGGTTGCTGTCACTGTGTGTGTGAGAGTGTGTGTATGCCTATTTGTGTGTACGCGTGTGTTGCTGACTGGTATACTGTCAGCTGTGTGTCAGCCATCTTGACACCCACAGTGCACTTTTAACTTTTCTGGGACCTTCCCTCCTGACAGCCAAATGGCCGCTCCAGCCGTTAGGAAAAAACATGGACACGCGCACAAGTTGCTGAAGTGACCAATTAGAAGAAGTGTTGGAAGTAAGCAGAAATGACACAGAGTAGACAGCAGCAGAAAAGGCTGCGCTTGTTCTTCCTCCCACAGGGTCATCATGACTTTTGTATCATTTAAGTCTTCACCTTTAGAATCCATTGATATTTCTGATTAAAATTATCATTTTAAAATGGATTTAAAGCCCTTGATCAGTTTCTTTGGTGACAGTCAACTGAATAAAATGGCGGCAAGGAGTCTCCTATATCATATTATGATGTGCTAGCACAACTGGGATTGTTTCAATGTCACCATGATGCCAGTAATGTTATGAGTCAGGCACAGGCCATTTTACAACTGGTGTAGAGAGGGAATATGGTGCAAATGGCTGATTGAATGGGTTGAGGGTATAGATGTGTGTGTAAATATCCAGTGTGAGTGTGTGTATCCGCCATGTATGTCTTTGTGCTGTAGCAATAGCTTTCTGAATGTGTTTGTGTGTGTGTAGATTACATGTTAATGCTATATAGAAGAGACACTTCAAGGTGAGCTGAGTGTGGGGGCGGAGGCTGAACAAATGTGACTTTGTTTGACTTGTTGTTGACACCGTCACAGCCTCAAAGTGTCCTTATGCACATACCTACCTTAGCGTGGTGAAGCTGACCTCAATTTCTCTGTCATTGCTATTATATACGTCTTTCCTGACCGTACTGAGGGAACAGGCATGTGTGTCAATAACGATTTCACCACAAAGTAACATACATGTAAGAAATGTGTCGCAAACATGTCACGCACTGAAATTATTTCAAATACTAAAGCCAAAAATTGCTTCTCTCAGTTTCATTAAATGTTTACATTGATATCAGGAGTTGAGAACCAAGCAGAAACACTCTGTACAAAGCTGAGGTAAAATCAAGTAAAGCAGATCAGAGTCCTCCTCAGTGAAGAGAGCACATGCGGAACAACGATGCTGAGCTGCAGAGAGCACAGCACTCTGTGTGTGTCTGTTTATGTGTGTGTGCTCCTCTGTTGGCTGCTATAGCCAAGCTAACTGACTGTACCATCAGTCAAGGTTGTGTCTTATTATAGGTCATTAGTCTCTCTGCTCAGCTGCGACCTTGACGCTCCCTGCTGGGGCATGTATATGTACCACAGTAGGCAAAATGAGTGTGTGCGTGTGTGTGTGTGCACCTAGGCTGCTTGCACACTAAGTGTATTGCACTGCACAAAATTTGTGTTCAAGACTGCTTACTGTATGTATACGTGTTGTTTTTTAGGTGTGTGTGAGAGCACACGTAGCTGCAGCCTTGATGAGCAGTCAGCTCCGGCTGTGTGTGATGGATGGATGGACTCGAGGGGTCAGAGAGGGTCAGCCAACACACCCTCATACAGAGGGGGGCGGGGAAGGCTCATGAGGATGTCAGTCACAGATTTTAGTGCCACAGGACTAATGCTGGTCTAAAGTAAAAGTGCTGCCACCCACGATAAAAAAACTGTCTGCCATGCAGGACAATAGGCTGAGTCCCAACTGCCAGCAGTCCTTTACTGGTTGTTGCCTTTTACCTACTCTGACAGTTACATGGTAATGTGCAAACCACAGTAATTCACCACGTTCTCACCCATATATTGGATGTATGTAATGCAATAAAGGAATAGTTCAATTGCCTGCACCCAGCCAAGAAATACTCTGGCACATAAGCCCCTTATCATGTCTTTTTGCACTTGTTTTTTTTTTTCACAGATTGAACAAACAAGATAAAATGTACTAATTAATGAGCTTTAGAGGTGCTGGTAAGTGGATTTTTCTACCTTGGGACAGAGTCTGGCTGTCTGTGTCCCTCTGTTTTCAGCCTCTGTGCTAGCTAAGCTAAGCTAACCAGCTGCTGGCACATCTATATACAGACCTGAGAGTGGGATCAGTCTCTCAGCAAGGAAACAAATTAGCATATACCCCAAAATGTTGCTGTGTTCCTTTGTAAACCACACTGAATTACATAGTTTGCAACTGCACCACAGTCCTGCTAACCATCAGCTGCACCTTCAGACAGTCCTGTTGAACAGCTTGTCTCCACTAAATAAACGGCTGTATTTACGCCTCCGTAAAGTATGCAGTGTAAGGTAGAGGAACCACCAAATGTTGACTTGCATGGTGCTCAAGCTGTTTTGCAAAGCACCCATCCTTGTGTTGTGCGATCTACGTGAGCTGGCGTGCATCCTGAGCCCAGCAGTGTAAAAGCACGTCTCTGTTACTGGATTTCTGTACACCAGTGGATCAGATTCATGTTGCAGTGTCCCGCAGTAAGAAAACAGCTGATCAAAATTAACCCAGAGAGGAGAAGAGCGAGGGAGACATTCTGGATCGTCCTGTACCCCTCCCTCTATCGATTTCCGTGTCCCGTGTCCTGTGCTAAACACAGCACAATTGTTCGAGAGACACCGCTCATAAGCATATCCTGCATGAGAAAGAGAGAGCTGTTTATTTTCCTGTTTCCTTTTTTTTTCTTGAAGAAAGTCACATGATGACTTCAGGGCCATTCTACCTCATGTGTAGGAACTAGGATTGTTGCACTGACATCTGCTGGTGTTATTAATCTAAATGAGTCGCTTGAAGCAGACAGACTGAATGGTCATTCCACGGCTCTGTCCTCTTAAATATATTGAAATCCTTCTTCAGGCCACGCTTGACCCAGTTGACCCCTTGAACTCTTGCGACCTCAGGGATTGATGTCGTGGTCTGGTCATAGCATCATTATTGTCATAAGGGGCCTAACATTTGCTGCTTTCCAACAAAATTAAATTCCGTTTCAAGCCTTAAATTTCTGAGCTACATTTCAAAATGCAGTTTTGCTATTAAAGAAATCCAGCTGTGGTCGAGGTTTTTCTTTTGGGATGTTGACCATTTCCTTGCAACAAAACGCAGGTGAATTTCTTCACCCTCCACACCCACAGTGCCTGTCTTGTTGCCATAATTCGGGAGTGCTGCTATTATTGATTCAGGCGTCACCATTCAACAGCCTATTACTTTGTGCTGCCTGAGGGGCAGCTGGCTGTTTCAGCATCTAATAGCCTTCCGTTTGCCAAGCAGAAACCCCAGGACCTGTAAGACCATTACTCCAGCAGAGGAGGCTGTAATGTGTAATAACCTCTGTATTTGTGGAGGGTACACGGATTTAAGAAGTATAAATGAAAGATCAGCAGTTGTATTGGTGAGCGTGTCGGATAAATGTAAATCCCCGTTCACTTCCTCACAATATTTCACTTCTTTTTCCTCTTTCATCTCCCTCTCCTCAAACATCCTCCATGTCTGGATGGAGCATTTGGTCCGCTTGGCCTCATGTCAGAGGGTGATCATGGAGGATTAGAGTATTGTCCCCTAATTTTAACATGTTTACTGAGCCATGCGTGTGCGTGTGTACGTTTAGTTTAGGTCCTTGTGTGCAAGTTTATGTCTGCCTGCATGTGTGTGTGTGTGTGTGTGCGTGCGTGCTGTGTGGAGATGGAGGGGGGTTCAGGGGGGGACAGATGGCTCGTGGTCTGCTCTCGTCTGGTGCTTTCTGCCTGCCAAAGATCAGGCGAAAACAGTTACAGCACTCTGCTCTTCACTCAGCCCTGCTCGACGGGCCAGAATAACAGATCTTATTCTGTTTTATAGATGGCTTTTTGAGTTATCAAAATGCTATGGTGGGAGCCACAGATGTGACATTTAAAGCTGATTTTTCTGTCCAGTTGTCTCAATTTAAAGGCATCTTTTGCAAATGTGGATCCAATTTTCCATATTGATTTTAATGCGAGTCGTCTGTATTTTCCTTCTTTTCAATTTAAAAGTTTTAGAAAACTAAAGAAGTTAAAGCTGTTAGAGCTTTTTCTCCCCTTGTCACTGGAGACAAGTTAAAGTTTTGCAAAAGTTTTCCCATACAAAAGAATTGATGGTCCCTCCCCAGGTAGCGGAGGTGTTTTGCTGGATGTGAGTGCGCTGAGCTAAATGTATTTGTCCTCCATGGTGGTTCTGTGAGAAGCGATAATGTGGACAAGAAGCTTTTACACTTGGCTTTTTCCTCTCCATAAAGTCTGGCGAAGAGCCTCTCTGTCTGCTGTACGAGTCTCAGCAGAGAGATAATTATCACACACACACGCGCGCGCACACACACACACACACACAAATAATGTACACAGTCGCAAGCACTTGCACATCTACTGTAGACACAGTGCAGCATATCTTTGGGAGACGCTCATACAAATACAAAAATGTAGTCTACTTTTCTAAAATGGACTGACCTCAGTGATCTAGATGTGTTTGCTAGCCTATTGGTTCTTGAAGAGAAACTTAACATCAGGTGAAGACATAGAGAAAGAGACACTGAGGTAGATAGAATAAGCTAAATAACTTGTTGATGTGTGGTGTCTGTGTAGATACGAAGGCATGAGGTCGTTTAGAAATCTACAAGGCAGTGCACAGTCTTTCCCTGTCTGTAACACGCATGCAGACTCACACATGGAAATATCAAGTCTGGCAGGTCGGCTCAGAAGAGGCTGTGACGGGGGAGTACACCAAATTTAGAGACGTTGAGTGATGATTGCTGCCTATGAGAAAGGCAAAAGGAAGCGAGCAGAAAAGAAACATAGATGGATAGAGGCAGTGGACAGATGGACGAGAGGAAGAAGAGACAGGGAAATTGATAAAGATTTGATGGAGAGAGAGGTGGAGGAAGACGGGAGGCAAAAAGGGCCTAAAAGAGCGAGGATGGAGAGGAAGGAAGAAGATTATCAAAGCTTTTTTCACATCTGTCCCTCCATCACTCCCACTTCTTTTCCACCAGAAATTAATCTGAACAAGTTGAGAGGAGGAATGGAGTGACGATCATCAGTGATGGATGTCTGCAGTTGATGAAGTGGTTTAATCATGAACCTTTGCATACTGTTTTGAAAGAGACTTCGAGAGCCTTCTCTCTTGTCTCCTGCATTTAAAACGGCACAGAGTTACAGGAAGGTAGCGGAAGAAATGAATTACTTTCTTGGATCGAGCTGGATCTCCTTGTTCTTCCTCCTCATTGGCAGGTCTAACATCCTGGTAACAGATACTCTACAGCTTAAACTGCCACAGTCTCCTTACAAACTGAGGGAAAAGTCCATCCTGTGATGAATTATTTCATGTCAGTTCAGCCTGTCCAAGTTTATATGACACCCCGAGAAACAGGAGAGAAAAAATAACAGGAAATAATTGATCCCTGTTTCTGTCCTCGTGCCTGTGCATGTGTGCAGAGTGAGTGAGTGTGTCCATATCTGTCATTAGCCATCATATCTATATTACAGCATCAATCCATGTATGCTGTGCAGCCAGAGGAGCATGTGGCTGTAATCTGCTTACACAATGCTTTTTCTTCCTCTGTCATTTAACATGTACTGGATGTACGTACTCATTTTTGTTTTGAGTTTTAGCTCCATAAAAGTGCGAAGAGGGGGAAGTAGGCGACGTTACTGAGGTTTGTGATTAAAACTTGGTGATATCAACTTTTTTGTTCTGTAAGCCTTCGTCTTATTTCTGATGTCTTTTCAATAGACTGACCTCTTTCTGTGTCACATTTTTCCCACACGTTCATTGAAATTCAGAAATTTATGTGTCACATGGACCTCTTTCTCACTTCCATATGACCACATACACACTTACAGTGCAACTCATCTCAATTTCAGCTCCCACAGCTCGTGTATGCTACCTGCTGTTCACACAAGATTGACTCTTATTATTGGGAATAGTCATTTCAGTCCATCTACCGCTTAGTCATTTGCATTTTTATGTGTCATTACTGTATCACAAAGATTGGAAACTCACTCCTAAGAAAAGAGAACTGCCTTTTTGACACAAAAGGTGTTTTAAGATGGTTTATGGACTTCTCTTCAGTCATTACCTTGAGATGGCTTCACCTCTGAGCCATGGCGATTCATATGGATTATTGAAATGATACAAAGGCTTTTGGAAATTGGAGGTCTGCTTGGTGAAATACACATTTGATGTGTAATAACTCCTAGACGTTGCGCTTGGGAGCCCATGTGACTCTGTGTGTCTTGTACTGATTTCATTGTTGTTCAGTTATAAAGGAGCTATATCAATATTTTATAATAGCTATGATCCGAATGACTGTATGTAATGTAAAAGGGATCACTTGTAGTGAAGAAGCCACAGAGTAATCTCCACCCAACTGTGCACTTCCCCTCAGCTCTACAGAGCTTTGTAGCCTCTTTCAGCTCATTGTTTTGGTTTTATGCTTCCACAGCTTTACTCTCCCCACTCTAATAGCATTATTTCCTGCCACAAAAAGCTCTAAAAACCCACTGCACTCTACCTGATAGGCACCAAACAGCAGACAGTCGCAGTTAGCAATTAGCTGGTGAACTTAGTGGAGCATTTAGCAGCTAAAAAAAGCAGATATTTCCCTCAGAAGGTGGTGGAGACCAAAACAGAGTTGCAAGGAGTTGTTTTGTACAAGGGGTAATAAAAGCAAAGGCAAAAACATTTACAGAAATGTTCAAAAGTAGGAAATTGCACATAAAAGATAAAGATAAAGAAGGGAAAAGGAGGGCATTAAACAAGCATTACACAAAAATAGCCAATATAGGTATACACTTCACTCAGATGTAGCCACTATATGTACAAGTATAGTTAATCTAAAAAAATAGATTTGAAATTTAAGATCAGGCAAAGAATCAAGTTGATCCAGCCACAAGTCCTGTTGAAGTGTATTGACTTTGGGTGTAACAAAACACATTAAAAGCCTTTTAACAAGCTCTGTTTTTAATTTATTATCCAAGAAGTGCTTTAGACTTACATACTACCAAGTGCAGATCTCCTCCGACCATCAGATTTCCAATCTACACTCCTCCATCAGTGACAGTGATAAGTCCCAAAGCCATCACCTAATAGAAATGTCAGACTGCCATGATGCAAAAAAACACCAGTCGTGGACAAATGCCACAGAGGGACCGGTGATGTTTTACATAGTTGTCATGCAGGAGACTGTCCACCAGAGTCCAGTGTTTGACTGTTGAAAGAGACTACTGCAGGTCAAACCGAGGCTAAAGGAGGAAGAGCACTGGGGAGAGGAGGAGGAGGAGTTTGATGTCTCTGACTTTGTGCCAGATTTATCTAAACTCTGGTATGTTGTTTAGTTTTGTTTGGTCTCTTGTCACTGTTTGGCCATTAACACCCTGTCCTTGTGTTTTCTAACTGAGTCTGTGCTGTCGTCATCTACGTGTCCTCCTCTTTCGTTCTGTTTCTCGTCTCCCATATGAATAACCTTCCCGTTGCTTTACTCTCGCTCTTTTCCACCACCTCACTTTCTGACTGTTTCTCCTCTCAGCCATATAACTGCCTCGACTTTCCTTTTAGATCTCCCCCTCCTCCTGTGTCTGTTTCATTGTCTCACCTTTGCTCTTCTGGAGTCTGTTTTAGGGTGACTTTCTAGCGGACAGCTATTGATCCAGAACGATGCACTAGTGTGTAGATTTCACCTGCACAGCTGACGAGTCAGTTGGATGAAATCCAATGCGACATTCAAGTTCGCCCCACATCAGTGTCAGCATTATTGTCCCTGGTCCTCGACAGTAGAGACCAGGACACTTCATGTGTGCTGCAGTAGTAGAACTGTGTGATTACATATGGCGTAAAGGCTGTACATTTTCTCAGTTGTATGTCACCTCAGCATGCCTCCAACAGCCTCAAAACAAACACAAAGACTAGGATTGTAAGATCTCAAATGAATTCAATAGACAGTGTAAGGCCTTTTTGATAAACTGCCTTCATAGCCAAACTGGGCGGTGGTGGTTCATGATGACGTCTGAGCTTTGCTTTTTCTCTTGTTGCTCCAGTTCAGTGGTTCACCTATTTTCCTTTACAAGTTCCATCCGTCCTCTCCTCCTTTTTCTCTCCTTTCTACCCTTTTCAAGTTCCCTCCCTGATTTTCTCCCCCCTCCTCCATGGTGGTTTCATGTCCTAGCTGACAGAGGGGGGCTGTGCCCTTGAGCGAGCTCCGTGCTGCAGGACCAGTAAATATCCGTCTGCTGGTTGTGTGTTGCATGTCCTCTACAAATATTCAGGATACTCCCCAGAATGAGGATGGGGTGATATTTTTCCTCTGAGATGTTTGAGCTCACCTAATATTTTTGTGAAACCAGGAAAGGAAAGGGAGCAGGGAGACAAGTGGATTAGCCCTGAGCCATTTATATTCCTTTCAGTATGTAAGCATTTCTGTTTTGTTAGGCTTGGATATCCAAGCAGCATACGGAAATGGAGCAAAGAACTGCTTTCCCCAGTACTTACAGTATTTGTAATATATCACTCTGTTAGCTTTTGTGCACATTTAGTTAAATAGACAATGTCCAACTATATTATTACTGTATGGTGACATTTGTCCATTCCAAATAGAAACTTAAATTATTAAGTTTACCAACAAATGGCGAGATGCACAATGTAAACATATATACATGAGTCTGTTTGTGTTTATCCACAAACGTGATGGTAGATTTTATGTATATCGACCACCTCTCTGTCTTATATTGTTTTCCTCTTTCTAATGATAGGATTTCAGTGCTCTAATATGAATACAACATAAAATAACTCACAAATGCCACCACAAGAAAAATATCCTTTCAGCATCTGACCACAATGTTATTCTCCCAGATAATGTATCGAGCCATAGTGGATTCGAGACTGTTGACGGGCACGAACATAAGAATGACTGAGGTGCTGTGTGTGTGTGTGTGTGTGTGTGTGTGTGTGTGTGTGTGTGTGTGTGTGTGAGGACAACTGTGTCAAAAGAGATGATTTTCCATAAGTGAGCTTGATTCTCTCCCTTCTGTTGTAACCTCCCCCAGTAGCCATGGTAACGCTGCTGTTTCAGAGGAGGGCTGCTGACTGCAGTGCTAGCATGAAGGGATCTGTGATCCACCAATCACATGTTCAGCTCGTCTCTTCTGGTCCAGAGCATCTGTCACTCCCTCTGTCAGCTCTCACATAGGGATGTGATGCTATGGATTTTTTCTTACCGCACTGAAAAAGCAACATGGCAGTTTACTTCGTACTGAAATGTGACCACATATACTTAGAAAACAGAGGGAATCAAAAATAAAGGCCTGTCTCTAATAGAGTGCTGCAGAAATCAGTCCTAAAACCTAGAAATGAGTCAATTCAATTCAAGTTTTTTGAATAGATTCAGGTCTTTGGTTAACACAAGTTTAAGAGATTTTCATGTTTTGTACCACAAAATCAAATGTGTGTGTAAATACCCTACTCTACACAACTCTAGTCTGCCTTTACGGGCTTGTTGTGTTTACACTATCTCTCGCAAACCAAGTTAAAGTTTCCGACTTGCAGATTTATCAATTTATAGTGAAGTGTGCATATTGTAGTGTAGCAGGAATTTTTGGTGGTGGTGCTGCTGAAGTCATGCAACCATGGTGTGCAATAGTTTATTTATGGCTAACGTTAGCTCTTTACTTCTGGAGATTGCATTTACGCTTCAAAAATGATAAAGGTAGCTTGCCGTGGAGCTTGTTTTCTGCAATTATCCAAAATCCAATGGATAAATCCTGCTGGGTTTTTGTTAAGGGAACTAAGGAAATGCTAACTTCCGAGTGGGCCTGCAAACACACTTCATCCCTGCTCACTCTTTATAAACCTACTTCAGTTAAGAAGCTTTGTAATCCAGCCTTGAACAGCTGTGTCTTTTTGGAGAGATGGTAAAAATAATTCATAATGATGAATCCAACATCGAATGTCTTCTGTAATTATTTATCCGTGTTTCCGTGCTGAAAACAGTTTTTGTTGACCAATCAGAGTCTACCTGACTGGACGTGTGTGACAGTTTTGATCTCAAGTGCATTGCGCAATGGAACATGAGATTGAGCCCATTCTCCTATCAATAGATCAAAAAAATTGTGGGGATGACAGTAATGAGCTCAACCCCATCGGCATCACATGACCGCTGTATTGCAGTCATGCGGTTATCATCAGCTCTCACGTACGCCACTCTGTCTCCTTCGCTTTTTCATTTTCTCTGACTCTCGCTCTCTTGCTCTCTATAACCCTCTTTATCTCTCTCTGAAAGTTGATAGCACTGGAAAATACCCATAATGCTGTGGTGCCATTCCTCTGGAGTAGTGACAGAATGTGAAGCGGTGGCTGAGGGACGGATGGCTGCATGTGACTGTCTGTTCTGTCCGTGTGAATGTGCACGTTTGTGTATATGATCTTATAGCCAGAACAGCAGCGTTCCTCCTATAAATAAAACATATGGCTCTGATACTGATGGACTGTGTTTATCATTTATTATCAAAATACTGCAGGCAGAAGCAAAGAGTGACCACATAGCGGCGTGTCCCTGGGATTTTCCATATCCTGGAGGTTACTGACCACAGCAGTTGTTTACACATCTGTTGAGAGCGGCTTTTCCACTAACAATAAATATATCTATTTAGCAGAATATCCCTAGGAATTATGCTTTTACTGAACAGTTTTGTACAGCAGTAAAGGTGTAGAGGTCACACTGGTAAATGGGTGTTTTGTGTGCCCGACTTTCATGCCAGAAACCAGAAGTTGGCATTAATGATCATAAATTTTTCTTAACATTTATCAAGTGTTTTACTTGAACCATCTGTACCCCACTTTAACCATAGTTTATTTCCTAAACTACGCAATAAGATATCTATGTTTATTCACTTTCTTGGAGAGAGTTGAAAAGGCTTATATCAAGCTCTTGTCTGTACAATAAATACTGAGCCACATCTAGCAGCTGGTTGTCTTAACTTAGCGGAAAGACTGAAAACAGGCAGAAACAGCTAGACTGGCTGTGTCCAAAGGTCCAAAATCTACTACCAGCACCATTAAAGCTCACTAATTAATAAGTTGTACCTCATTTTTTTAATCTGAAAAGCTTTTCAAGAGGTTGGCCAGCTGCATTTATCACCAGAGTTTCCATCGTTTACTTGGCAACCTCACAGATGTCACACTCCAGGAAGTAGCTACACCTGTCAAATGTCAGTCTTATATGGTATAAATCTTCTCACCCATCTCTTGGCAATAAAGCTAAAGTAAATACAAAAATAAACTGACCTTTGTGCAGCAGAATGTGTTTTTTATGCTATGTTATTGCTATGCAATTAATCATGACCACTGGTCTATAATGGAAAAACAGTTTTGCTTCCCTGAGGGTACAAAGATTTAAGTATACTAGCCAGCTGTGTGTGGTCCACCAAGATAAGATAATCAGACCACTTATCTCCCACAGGTGTAATAACCCATGATCAGACATCTAACACGGATGTGGTAGTTTTGTTGCATGTTACGCTTAACGTCGACCACCTTCTGCTCACACAGATAGCGATCAGATCCGGGCGTTTTCCAGGAGAGCGAAGAGTTTTCTTGGCTCCTATCCTGTGCTGGGGTTCAGCTATGAGCAGGATTTGTGAGGTGGAATCAGTGGGGGTGAGCTTCTCATCCCCGGCTCCCGCTCAGCTGGCTGCAGAGGGGAGTGTCTGTTGAGGGGTGAGAGGTGGGAGGACAGAGGGTGTCCCTAATACCGAAGGAAAAGCCCCTAATCCTCTGTTAAAGTGTCCCCATTGACTGTTGGGGGGTGCCCCCACTGGTCCACTCACCCCAAAATAGCGTCTGGTGTTATTGTTGTTCATCTTTGCTGCTTTTGGACTCGTATACCCCCCCTTTAGGAGGCACATATAGAATCACTACCCCATGTGTTGAGATCCCCTGGTTGATTTCATGTAACGAGGTAGAGCAAACCCAGCCTTGACACTCACCACACACACAGACACACACAGACACACACACACACACACACACACTGGTCTTTGTTAGGGGGGAAAAAAGCTGATAAGCAGGATGACAATAAAGAGCATGCTGGCAGGGAGAGTGAGCCAGAGAGAATAAGTGGGAGGGAAAGAGGGAGAGTGGGTGGGAAAACAAGGGACAGGAGGGGGGGCAGGATGACAGTTGAGTCATTTTAGCTAAAGTATTTGTTTCAGCTGCTATTTTCAGTTTGGCCCCTCTCCCTGCTTGCTTCCCCAACCTTGGATATCAAGATCACACTGACACGCCCCCCCCACCCCACTCCCACCCCCTTCAGAGTAAATGAAGATGAGGAAGAAAAGGAAGGAGGCAGAAAGGGAGGGAGAAGCCTCATCTATTATGGTAAGTCAGAGTGCTCTTCCTGCGCCCTCCCCACTCGAAGGTGCTTCTGGGGCAGGGGCAAGCTTCTGTGAGGCGGGAGGGATTTACCCTTGTTGACACATTTAAAAAAAAAAGGGAGATAGCGAGGGGACAGCGAGGGCGAGAGGCGGCAGAGGGGATTTGGCCTGTGTCCTTTCTGCAGCGTGAAAGACAGCAAGATGCTCAGCGCTTTGTTTACTCGCTCGAGAGTTAGATAGATAGACCCCCTCTCATCTTCTCCCCCCCCACACACTCACATCTTTCCTCCCACCATCCCTCCATCTGATGTGCAGTGTATCGACCAGACAGCGGAAGGAACTGCTGCCTCCAGTGCTTACATTCTTTGGTGTGCTTTGATTTTTTTTTTTTTACTCTGTTACCTGAGCCAATGGCACCTTGCTCTTTCCTCTGAGTGGGATGGTTGCCCGTGAGGTTAAGATAAGGACAGAGCTAGTTGACTGACTGACTGAGTAGATGGCTGGTTGGCTGTTTGGCTGCTTGGCTGGCTGGCCACTCTGAGCTCAGGTTTCACTCCTCTTCACTCAGAGGAGAGGAAGAAAGAAGGAGGGGAAGTAAGTGAACATGGCTGTGGAAGAGGGTGCTGTCTTCCTAACACAAGTGAGTAGTGGGTTTATCCTGACATTTTTACTTGTATTTCTTTTTAATACTTGAACTTAGATCAGTGGTGTGATTTTGTATCACCTCGAAAAAATGCAAGAGAGGTTATTGACTGTCTCAGAGGTTGATGTTGTGAATTCAGTGGTGCACCTTGTCCTGTATCATTCATTTTGACTGCATGGGTGTTTGGGTGTGTACGAACATGGAAAGCTGACCTGCAACAGTCAGATTTAGGGTGCATGTTTGTCTGCAGGGCAGTAACGTGCAGGAGTTTTTCAGCATACATCAGGCAGTTTGCTGTATAGACAAATTAATTGCACCTCCATGTTCATGCTGTCTATATACAGTGCAGGTGTGTGTAAATTATGGATGCTTTTTCTTTTAAAGGGAAGTATGTTTCCCTTTGTTTCCAGTCTTAATTCTAAGCTAAGCTAACCATCCCTTTGGTCCAGCTTCGTATTTAGCACACAATCATTAGAGTGGTATCAGTCTTCTCCTTTAAGTCTTGACAAGACAACAAATACGTATTTCCCAAAATGTTGAACTATTCCTTTAGGATGGAAACAAAGCATGTGGTGTGGTATGCAGGGCTTGTTTGTACTGCTTTAAGGAAGTGGTATATTGATAATTACAATAATAATGTATCAAAGGACAATGTTAAAACGATATTCCCATACAGGGAAATGTCGCCTGAATCTGGAGCTTTCTGTAGCTTTTTCGCTAGTTTCTGCTCATTGTTCAGCACTCCATCCTGCATCCTGCTTTTTGGTTCACTCCCTCTGCTCTCATATTGTCATTTTCAGCCGTAGCAGACAGCTGTTATCAGTGAAAAACCTCTAAAAAGCAGACTGTGCACAGCAATACGCTGATGAACTTTTTTCTCAGTAAAGTTTTGTTTCAGTGAAGAACGCTGTCAGAAACATTTATTTATTGAACTCTTTTCGCTCATATAACACTTAATGGATCCAGGAAGTGATTTTCTGACTTACTCATTCATTCAGGCATTCATTTACTGACTCATTCTGTCTCTCACAATCATTTCTCCAAGTGGCCATTAGGAGTCATGACCCACTGAACTACTCCTCTTTACAGAGCTTACTGAAATGTGTGGTGCTTTCCATCAGCAACTACAATAGAGGGATGTTTTAGAGTGATGTTAACTTAAGACAACAGTGTACGATATGTGCGGTCATGAGAGCTGTGGCGCAGATGTTGGTGCACTGCACACAGAAAATCTTGTACATTGAAATCTGAGGAGGCTCTTAAATGTAAAGACTCCAGTAATAGATTCATTGTCTTGCCAATAACATGATTTGCATTCATACCTCTTGAGGCTTTGATAATGATTTTCTGGTATGAGCATGTTGACAGTGAAATGGGGGCATTAATTCATCAATAGCTTTGCTATATCCTTGAGAGAGAGTGAAATCAGGATGCTATGAGGGACCGAGCAGGTTGGGGATTTGAGAAGTTTGATAGTTTAGGGCGAAAAGGATGTGGTGGTTGGTGGGGTGACGTTCTTTGGCACCTCTGGGTGTTGTGGCCTGCCACTGGATGCCCCCAGCTTTGTGCTGGTGGAGCTCTGTCTGTTTTGTGCTGTCAGTACAGAAGGGGATAAAGTGAAACAATGCGGCCGCTGCTGGTCTGGCGCTCCTCTTCTAAGCTCACTCAGTTCACGCGGAGCCTACAGCAACATGTGTGTCTACATTACACATGTGTGCATATTTTTGCCTGCATGTCTTTAAAGTGAACGCTGTCCTTTTGTGACATTTATGTGTCGATATATGCTACCTTATACATGGATGCAGCTCCAAATGCTGCATGGGTTTGTTGTGTGGTTACATGCTCGGTGCAGAGTGCCAAGCTGACATCATCGCAGTCTGGCCACCGGGGTTATCAGTCTTTATACATCTAAATATCCTCTATCCATCTAGACTATCCCAGCGTTGATGTCATGAGGAGAAGTGCCAAGTACAGATTCAGCAGAAATGAAAACAAATGCTCTGCAGCTCCAAAACCTCATGAATCTCCAAACCGACTGTCCAGCCTCCGTTTGATATCATGACAGATACACTTTGTATTATGTTGTATTTTGCAGTTAGTATACAGGAAATCAATACACCTTATCAGGTTCTCATAAAAGCAAATGATACAACGCGTGCACTGTTTTTCATCAGACTTTGACTTTGTGTTTCTCCTGCTAATCAAACCTACATTTTCAGCCCTTTAACTGGCAAAACTAAGTCTTCACTGTTGTGCAGTGTTTCAGTTTTTTTCTCTCACTTTTAAACAGCATCTGCAGACACCAGTCAGTGGCCAGAGGGCATTTTTAATTAGAGCTGAGATGGTTAATTGTCATTTTTACAGCGAGTTACCCAGAAATTAGCTGCATTTTGGACTTTGTGAGACAGTAATTGGGAATGATATAATTCTCAGCTTTTCCGGTTATCACTTGTGTGTCAGATTTTTCTCTCTCTCTCTGTCCCTCTGTCCCTCTCTCTCTCTCTCATCCTCTCCCTTCAATCTAACATTAGATTATTGCTTTCCTTCAGGCTTAACCTAGTCTTTAATGGCCCCATTTTCTTTGAACCTCTGATCTGTGGAGGCTTAATGATATTTCTCTTACTAATCTCTTGCCCCGTCCTGTGTAATGCTTCATTCACAAAGACTTCAAGAACCCTCATGCTGGACGTAGATGGGATGTGCATGGAGAGTTGGACATGTTGGTCACTGGTTTTCACTGCGAGCATTAAGGGATAAACTGACGAGAGCAATGAATGGTGACTTATGGATGAAGACTGCTAAATCTGTTGCCACTCAAGCTTGGGCAGATGCAGAAGGAGAAGCAACGAGCGCTGCGTGATATATAAAAGATTACTGCAAAATGGTAACTGTTGCAAAAACCTGCAAGATTTAGAAATGCTCTTAGACCTCCATATTTTTAGAGATGTACTCTACTATTTCTAGAGCGAGAGCATGTGTGTGTTAATATTTCATTGTTATCGTATGTACAAACTAACTGTTGGACTTCTATTAAACATTTGCGTTGAATTATTAAAAGCAGACCACAGTATTACATATCATATTTGACTTATGTAATATTTGACAGTGTAAATCACTCAGTCTACAGCAGTGTGAGCCATGTATTTCAATGTCTGCTTTTAGAGCGATGAAGCATTTGGTGACACTCAACAAAGCCAGAGAGTCGCAGGTCACACAGGCATTTTACACACATGTCGATTATGTAAGCAACTGGACAAGTGTTGGCATGTGCACCAGCATGCAGGCTCGCACACAGACGCACAAACACACATGCTGCACATATTTTATGTATTTATTCATTTTATTTTTCTGTGGTTTATTTGATAGGCACAGATACAGAATGCATAGGCAAACTGAATACAGCTATCTAATGCAAGTATCAAAGTTTTTTTCTGGAATATTACTTTGCAACACCTGTGAAATTAAGAGATTAAAACACTGAAGTAAATAAGAAAGTAAAAACAGATTTACCCACTTGGGTTTAGTAGCTTACTATGTGGAGAGAGTTTGACTTGAACCACTGCTGATGACGCTGGGACTGATACACTGAGTGAAATATTCAGATGACCTTGAGGTTGGAGTTTAAGTGCTGCAGAGAGTTGAGTGAATTTATTCGTAGTGCCCATTTAAAAACAACAAATGATGACTCGTGTTCTACCAGAGGGGTTAAAGATGCAAGAAGATAAATACATGAAAATAATACTAAAGAAATTAATGAAAATAAATAATGACGGGTAAATACGGAAATATAAAATGCACACAAAGAAAGAAACAAGTCTTATAATTAAAAGTGAAGTATGTGAAAATCCATAAATACAATAATCATACGATTCATCACAAAAACATTGTTTTCATTCCTCTTGTAAGCAGCAGCCACTGTAAATCATGCTGGCACCACTGGATGTGCAGCTTAAACGTGCAGTTATCGTGGACAAAGCGCGGGAAGTTTACTTCGGTGTCAGAGTTGATGTGTGACAGTGTGATGACAGAGAGCTGCTGGCTGGTTTTACACTGGATGGGATCCAAAGGTCGCCATGAAGGACGCTGATTCTTGGTGTCCATGTCTTACAAGACCTCAGTCTGGGAGTGTAGTGTGTAGTTCTTGTTTCAGCTATTGTAATTTACTGGTGTGCTTTTGAATTTTCATTAAATTGTTAGTTTGCTGTTCATCTTTGTGGAAATTAAAAACAAGCTAGTAGACAAGCAAAGGAGTTCTGAAGCTGAGACAGTTCATTTGCATATCCCCGATGTCTCTGAAGCATTTAGTAATTAGGCAACAGGAGATCCAGGCCACTGCATTGGATGTTTATGAGTTTTCACAGTCAGTGGCCTATTTCACTGTACACTGCAGCTGTGCCAATATTAATGATTTTTTTTTTTTTTTTTTTTTGCAGCTGCTGCTTTCACATGATTGCTTACAACAGCCTCCGTCTTTGTGAATAGTCTTAAGCTTTTATGACGCCTCTTTAATTTTTTTTTTTATAATGTTACCTGTGCGTCCCTTAATAGACGCGCTTGTAGATTTTTGTCGTAATTGTTCTCGAACCACGGCTCGTATATTTGTGCTGGTTCAGTGACACAGTCTTTTATATCGTGACTTTTCTCAAGGCCACAAGAACAGAAATATCATCAGTGGGTCAGTGCTATCAAGCAGCTCTCTGGGGGTTGGGGCTATGGAAAAAGGAAGAAGACGTTTCGAGATGTTGGCTGATTGGTTGCTTAATGGTCTCTTCTAAGCAGGAAATAACTTTGCTTCCAGTAACACTGCTGCATCTGCTATTATCTTGTTTGTGTATACATGAGAACACACAAACACAAATATTTTCCTCTTACAGTTTTGTACAGCCTATCGGTGGAACAATCTGATGCTGGATGTCTTGTTCACGCACATTTTGGCTTTGGGTCAGATCCCTCTATGTTCGTCAGAGTTATTTCTGGAAAAGCACGGTGGAGGGGGGAGGTGGAGAGTACAATGTTGGATAACGGCTCGTAGCGTTTGGCCCTGCTGAGTTTATCCTAAGTGTCTCTGGACACAAGGCTAAATTTAGCAGGTCTGGGCTTTTGATAATTCAGGGGAATTTGGGTTTTGAGCCTCTATTATGGAGCAGCGTATCACAGCCTCTCTCGCTCCTGCTCTCAGCAGCTCCAGTGCTGAGTTTTACAAAATGCTGTTTGCGAGGCTGCTGCGAAGAAGGGACACAAAATGTGCAGAGTTTGCTGTGTGTCATTTTATGTCAAACCCGATGTCCTGGGAGTTAACATGAACACGGGGAAGAAACACAGCCTCCGTCTCTTCTATCTCCTTTTCTTGCTCTTTGTTGGCTCTCATCCTCCATTTCTCCCCCTTCCCTTCTCTTCCACACACACACACACACACACACACACGTGCACATCACATTTGTTATGGGGCAAAAACATGCTTGCCTCATCATTTTATTTTGGTGTGCAAAGCCCTATTTCTGTAGTGTAATAAAGGACAGCCAGGCAGAATAGAGAAAGCTCGGCTTCTCGTAGCACAGCGACATATAGACTCACAGCTGCTTTACTGGTGGGTTCAGAGGAGATCTCTGTGGAAGGGAGGACGTCTCTGTGGCAGCTGGAAGGACCACCCGGTCGCTGAACTTCCTACCTTTGGGAATCAGAGACATTTGGATTTAACAAAGCTGGAATAGCAGTCCGGTGGGATCTGATGGGGGACGGAGGATGACGATGGTTGTTGGGATGTTGTGCTGTGGCTCTGCCGGCTTTCTCATGGATTTGCTTTTTGAGATGGTTGCGTTTTAGCTTTATCTTGATTTGAGACACCAGTGGACTTCATTGTATTGAATTTATTGGAACAATGGACCTACTATGTGTGTGGATATTGGCTTTGTTTTTTCCCTTATCAAGATGCATTTGGATGTCTAAGAAATTATGACAGAGTTCTACCTGGTACAGTAAAATTTTGGCATTTGTATGTGCTTTTGTTCTCCCATGTGCCTATTTCAGTGCAGGTAAACATGTAGTCAGAGTCTGAATTTCTCTTTCTCTGTCTCTCTTGTCTGCCTCTTTTTCTCTCTTTGGCTCTCTCCAGTCTGACAGTAATGCCAGTTACCTGCGAGCTGCCCGGGCAGGGAACCTTGAAAAGGTCCTCGACTACCTCAAGTCTGGGGTTGAGATCAACATTTGCAATCAGGTACGTTTTCTGACGCTGTTATTAAGAAACTAAAATGTTCTTATGTGCATCTGTCCCCCTTTTGGGTTGGTAGAATATCAAGTTATTTTTTTCTACACTCACAAACATGCTTACACTGTACTGCTGCAAATTTCAAATTGAGCCCTCAGGTCCTCTAGATGGAATATTTTATGATCATAAACCTTCCATTAAGCATAATATCCTGGTGCACGAGGTGCAGCAACACCACTAAATATGTTTCTTTCTCAGAATGGTCTGAACGCTCTCCATCTAGCCTCCAAAGAGGGGCATGTAGAGGTTGTTGCTGAGCTGCTGAAGCTTGAAGCTGCTGTGGATGCAGCCACGAAGGTAAGGCCCACCCCGTCACCCATCAGAGCTCAGGTGATTTTACAGAGGACTACATTTGGATCCAGAACAAAACATGGCTGCACTGTGGGATTAAACAGCATGCAGCTACAGTATGACTACTATAAGTGTGCAGCCTTCATTAGGGTTTAATATTCGATCAATATTTAATGATCCCTGTGGGGATAGCTGCTGGAAAAAGTGAGAGAATTAGGCAAAACGAAATGATATGTATGTCAGAATTAATCAAAAGGAGTTCAGTATGATAACATTAGAATGTATTAATAGGAAATATGTGTCATAAAGAAGAAGAGAGGTTTTGTTTTATGTACTGTACAATATGATGTCATTTGTTATGATCCATCAAGGGAGGGTCTCTCCCTTTGAAGCGTCTTTACTCTGATGCTTAAAGGAGTGGAGAGGGAGAGCCACTGAAAACATCATCCAGATTTAAGCCCAGAAGGCTTTCACTCCCATTTCATCGTCTCGTTCAGCCTCCCTGCCACAGGCCACGTGCCTCGTGCTGACATAAACACAGGACACAATGAAATATTCAAGATCAAGGAGAAAATCCCCCCAATTAAAACCTCTCTTCATTGTGACCCCGAGGATGGTGGGGGATTAGTTTGACATCTTGGGAATCCAGTGCCTGCCTGCACCCTGATGCCTCTAAATTTGTTTTTTATGCAGCCGACGGAGACAATCAGGGAGCCAGTGCTGCCGAGGACACCTAGATTTAGTAACACAGAGTGTTTAATTTAGACTGTGTGGGTGTTGAAAGTTAATTGTGTATCCGCCCCTAATGTTGTGCTGCTCTTGCTGTGGGAGAATTAAACATGAGGCCCTGTCCTCGGTTCATTGCCCCTGAGCAGGTCTGTACTGAATGCAACCCTTGTGAAGCTTACAGTGTTGAGACTGTGAGAGAGATGTGGATTTAACTGTGCTGTCACTTTTTTGCTGGTGCTTTACTGGATTGTTTATTATTTGTGAAGTTTCAATGTTCAGATTGAAACAGACAGAGAAGAGTTTATTCTCAAACATTTGCAGGCTGTAATGGTGTTCATAGTGCAACCCCTCTCTGCTAGAAACAGTGGTGAAAAGTACACAAGTACATGTACAACTGTAAGGTTTTGTCGTATCGAGGTGGTCGAGGTCGGTGGTTGAGGCTTGAGGCTACATTAGCCGCTACTAGCATAACATACACAAATCTCTGACTGAACTGTCAGCAGTTGTGTTGCATTGTGGGTAATATAGGCAGCAGGCTTTGGCAATGTTATACGAGTACAATTTTAAATCAGTGGAGTGCTCTTTTAATTAACTGCTGTGAACATAGCCATACCAAAGTTGAATCACGCTTTAGTTGCTACAAGCAGATACTCTCTTGCAAGAACAGATATTGTTGGGAAAAACATGTATTTGTTGTCAGTCAGCAGTAAATAAATAAATGAGCTGTCACAGTGGGTGTTCATAAGTTTAGTGTTGCAAAAGACTGCATCACTTCAACATTTTTCAGTTGTTCCAAAATTAAAATAAACTTCAGTCAGTACTGCTCTCAACAAAAGCTGAACCATGTAAGCTTCAAGTTATTATTCTGTGTGCTGCAGAGGTATTGCATTAGACTGTGTTATATCATAACATTGTTTCCACCCCCTGTAGAGGCATGGAGACATTTCTATGAATATGAATATGAATATGAATATTTGCTATAAAAGTTTCCATGGGAAAAAAAAACAATAATAAATCTAGTACAAGTATGTGTCTGCCATAAGTGTCCATAAGAAGCCTGTCAAACATGATAAAGTAACAGTATTTCAGTTTATGACTCAGTTTATAAACTGATGATAGAATTGGTCGTACTGTTTTGCACTCCAGAAAAGTGTCCTCAGCTACATTATATACCAATCAGTCTTATCTGTCTCTGTACTAATCAGCCTCATGCCTCAGAAGGCATGGCTATCTGATTTCCATGCTACAGTATACAGTACATGTGACAGGTGATCACTATTGAGCAACAGCACTTGTCGCCCGGAGCCCAGAATCACGCGGCCAATGGACCAGCTGAGGGTCAACTCTGCCTTCGCAAGGACCTGTGCAGGCTCATAAAAAGCCTCCTGTAGTTTTATTTATGGCCGAGGCTCAGCGCAAGATCATTTATGTGTGGGACGTGAGGCATCGGAAGTGACACATTGTTGGCAGTGCAGGCAGGGGGATGCCAGAGCTGGAACACCAGCGGTACAAAAAGTGGCGTGAAGGGATTCACTGGGGCACATGGATACTGACATGGATATATACAGACTATAGTGACAAACAGTCACACACACACACACACACATGCATGCTATACGGTGGGACAGGTGTGACAGAGCTTAACACACATTCCTCTGGTTGTTCCATGTAATCCAGAAAGGAAACACCGCTCTGCACATAGCCTCGCTGGCTGGCCAGACGGAAGTCGTCAAAGAGCTGGTCACTAACGGAGCCAATGTCAACGCACAATCTCAGGTGGGATATGGTCAACATGCACACGTACACAAACATGTACACAATGTCCTGGTGGTCTACAGTGCATTTAGGACATTAAACAACTTTAACGTTGTTACGCTGCTGTGCAGTTTGGGTGATACTGTATCATGAAGCCACTGACATTGAGGGAATCACTCAGTGGAAACATCCTTGCTGACAGAATCTGGCATCACGCCAACTAGGCCTCTGCCTCTCCCATGATACTGCTGTCCTTGCATTTTACATTTAACTCTGTCAGATCAAGGTGAGAGGAACGATTTCTTTCCCTCTGGTCTTATCAAACGCCGAAGCGGCCAATAGAGATGCAACAGCAACTCCAAGCTCCAGCTTTACCTGAACAATTTGTTTTGTCAATGACCTTTTTGACTGAGTTTCTGTGACTCCCAAGATTACACTGACATCATTTGATAGTCATCATTTAAGGCACACTGGGGCATTTTACATTACATTCAGAGTGTTTTTATGATGTTGTTTATATGTGCAAAGCAGCAAAGTTCAGTCTTAGCCTGTTTTAACATGTTTCTAAATGTGTTTTTGTGCATGCTGTGTGCAGAATGGCTTCACTCCTCTGTACATGGCTGCGCAGGAGAATCACCTTGAGGTTGTACGGTTCCTTCTGGAGAACAACGCCAGCCAGAGTATGGCTACAGAGGTACTGTGCATGTGTGTGTTTGTTATTGCGTGCGTGTGTGTGCGTGTGTGTGTGCTCATATGTGTATGTGTGCCAGTCCTGTGTTTACTGTGTTACAGTATGTCTCCATGCATTTTCTCTGCCTCAGTCACGTATGGTTTTTACATCTGTCGTACTAACCACGTTCGTCTCCTCTCCTCTCCTCCTCCTCTCTATCCTTCCTCCTTTTATCATCCCGACCCGACTCACTCTGCATCTGCCTGTGTATCCATTTGTTTCTCTCTCTCTGTCCTTTCTTTTCTTCCCCGTCTGTCTCTTTCTCGTCCTTTCTGTCTCACATTCTCGCTCTGTCTACCCCTTTTGTCTTTCCACCACCCTCCTCCGCCTGCCCCGTTCTCCATTTCCCCTCCTCCCTCGGTCCCCATCTCTTGATGAGGGACTAGGCAGAGCTTCATTGATTGGTAGTGTATGCTGGTGGAGGCAGAGTGACCTTGAGTGGGTCACAGATGAGGTCCGCTCCGCTTGCTGCCTCTCCTCCACGGCTGCTGCTGCTGTTACTGCTCTGATTTACGTTGCTCAGCCTGTGGAACCCATACACACATATACTTACTAGTCACCACACGTATGCACAAGCATATGCACATACAGAGATAAATAGCTGATGGGGTTAATGGAATATCCCAGCCAGTCTCTCAGTCCACTGGTTTACATCTATGGACTACATGGTAAAACATGGGACGCTCTTCAGGACATGCATACATGTACACGCGGAGTATTTTTGCACATGTGCACATGCGCACTCAGATCCAGTACTTGTGTGAACGTGATATATGAATGCAGGCACATCTGCATGCACACAAATACTTCTGCACACACACACATTCAGACTTACAGTATGCAGACATGCACTCCTGTGGCAGGAAGCTTTCAGCTGAATTATGCATCTTAAGGGTGATACGTGTAGGAGATAGATGTGAGCCTTTTCCACCCCATCCTCTCGTTACGTAACTTGCATTAGTGTGCTATATGGTGAAGAGGCTTAAAAATGTAAAGTAACCTCGACAGCTGTTTGACACATGGGCCCATAGCAGGTCAGCCGGTCTAAAGGTTGAACTCCAAAGTTGAAAAGTATTCAGATGACTCTTTTTTTCCAAAGTTCCCAAAAGCACCATGTGAAACTGAAACAAGAGGTTTGATAGAAAAAAAGTCACCTCCTCTTAAAGTCATGGAGTACATTTGATTTCAATCAATCAGCTTTTTTAGTGATGTTTTCTTGACATTTACGCAAAAGCAAATCAAGTTTTATACAGTTCTCAGACTAATTCATTGAGCCATTAATAACACATGCATTCAACCTTTTTTGAAACTTCTATAGGATTCAGGGGTCTTGCATTCTTCCCTCTAACCCTGCAGCTAAATAATAATTCAGCAAGATGTAATATTACAGCATAATCTCTCCATTACCTGCTCCAAACCTGTAGGTGTGACTGGATGGATGATCATGTCATCCATCCAGTCACACCCAGCATCCCATATCAGCTCCATCACCAGTAACGCATCACAGCGCCCATCCAGCCCAGTGACGCGTCTCTCCTCTCATACGCAGGATGGCTTCACCCCTCTGGCGGTGGCCCTCCAGCAGGGCCATGACCAGGTGGTCTCCCTGCTGCTGGAGAACGATACAAAGGGCAAGGTACGCCTGCCTGCCCTGCACATCGCTGCCCGCAAGGACGACACCAAGGCCGCGGCCCTGCTCCTGCAGAACGACCACAACGCGGACGTCGAGTCCAAGGTGAGCGACGGCGCTGATGCAGCCAGTCTCTGGTGGTGGATCATCAGTTGGTTGCTTTTGTTTTTTTTCTTCTCGTTTTTAATCTGTTTGATTTTTTTAATGTTTAATAGTTTCTTTGATTTTTGATGCCTTTGGTTTTCTTTGTCAGTTTTTGTTTCTAGATGCTTTTTTCTCTCCCTCTTTCTTGGTTGAGTTTGCTTTTGATGCTGTTTTTGGCAGAAGGGGCAAAGGAGCAGAAGTACATTTTTGTTTATTCTTCAGTATATACTAACTTAAAATCGTACCTATCTAAGTCTTAATGACAGCACTGATTTTATGATCTTGTACTGAGCTCCTTCTCCCCTCTCTCTGCTCCTCCACTTCATATCAGTGGAGGCCCTTTTCTGTTTTTTGCACACTAACTGCCCATTCTCTCCTCTCTTGGCTGACTCTGTAGATGATGGTGAATAGAACAACAGAGGTACACCTCTACTCTGTACATTACGTAGTCTCTCCATCGCAGCTCATAAAAACTCTGAAAACAACAACAACAAACACTCCAGTGCCCCTGACTTGATGCAGTAGTGTTTCTGCAGCCCTGTGTCACTTCCCCTTCCCCATTTTAACTCATCTTCCTCTCCATCGCTTCATTCATGTAGTGTATATCTCTAGACATAGACAAAATCAGAGTAATAGCGCATGTTGCACTAATGCTAATTTAGGAAATCCTGAGGCTGGAGGCTTGGGTGTCAAAGTTTTCCTTGATCCTAATAGTTTCATGGTGTCCAAATCTTAAGCTCCGGCTGTTATTTTTGGCAAATTCTGACTGTTGACAAAATCTCGTCCTGATGTGTCCTGACACAGTCCTTCCATGAAACTGATTAACGTGATAACCTTTATTAGCATGAAAGTGGTTATCATTCATCAAAAAGCAGCAGTATGTCCATAACCTGCATGGCAACCAAATCCCCATTGTGTAGCTGTAAAGGAACCCAGCCTTCCAGCGACAGACACTTAGTCTGATGAGTTTACTGGTCTACCCTCTATTGATTTTAGTACTTCTAATCCTCAACCCTTGCACCTAAAGCATTTTGCATGGGACCAAAGCAACAAGCTTCCTCAACACTGCTTCTATGTTAACAAAGGCCTCTTCGTCACACCAAAGAAAAGTGGCCACCCTCTGTGTGTGCCTGTTTTGGTTGGCATTGTCTCTGGCTTTGGCAGGCTGGCCAGTTATCTGGTATGATTCATCCAAAAACGGCTTTGTTGGTCTGAGGCTCCTGCAAACAAATTTGGACAGTACTCTGATCAAGATGGAAGAGAGTATTGGAGATTTTATAAAAGCACATGGAATTAAGCAACTGTATGTCCGCAAATCAGATTGACTGTAAAAAAAAATGTGCTTATCTATATCAATATCTCTATAGAGACGGCAGATATCAGTGGAGTTGAAACACGTGTCTGAGACGCCTGCTCTCCACTGGATTATTGGTTATTTGAAATTGGGATTCCAGCGATTAGATAGCTTAATGTGTGATTCATTCATTCATTGGACAGATTGTTTCCAGTCTCCCTCTGTGGCTTTGACAGCTGTTGCTCACTAAGCCCAGGGGTTTTGCCAGGAAATTACCTTCATTCAAGATGTTAACAAATGGACATTAGGTTCATTTGCGGGACAGTTCTTGCACACTAAAAGAATCAGGATGTTGTAACTGAGATCAGATAGATTATCAGCAATTATCTCGAAATAACATCTGTCACACCGGAGTTGTATATTAATGCTCGTGCCTATAGTTTAACTTTACTTTGCCAGTGTGATAGTGTAATGAGTTATATTTCAGAATCATGTAAGCACATAGAAGCCCAGATGGTATACTGAGTCTAAAACCCCTGTAGCTGTCAGCATACCATTGGCCCCATGTCTGATGCTTCAATAAAAGGACTTTCTCTGCCACTGTGAGCAAAGTCAGGTGTTAGTGTAACAGTGTATAGTAGAGTGTGTCCTTGTCTGATGGAGTGTGACTGTACGTCAGCCATAGCCCTGTGTGGACTGCTATGAAAGCGAAGTACTGAAGTGTACATGTGCAGTGTGTTTCACAGTCTGTAATGTAACGTGCGTGCTTGTCTGTTTGCATGTGTGTGTTGTACGGCTTTCTCCGACCCTCAGAGTGGTTTCACCCCCCTCCACATCGCGGCTCACTACGGCAACATTAACGTGGCCACGCTTCTGCTGAACAGAGGGGCGGCTGTGGACTTCATGGCTCGGGTGAGTTTATTCTGCCCTCTGCTGTTTGGGAGGGGTATTACTAACATTCATGGTAAACAAGTGTGAATGTTTATATAGTTAAATGCCACATATACTGAAACAAAGATCCTTCACAGCTGTGAAACAGTGCTTTAGTTTAGTTTCCATGACTTATTCTTGAGCAATCTCTCAAACGCCAGAGGCCTGTTTCAGACCAGACATTTTGACTTGTCATAGTAGAAAAAGCACAGATGTTAACATTAACAATGGCTGTGTTCTATTCGGGTCCCAGTAAGCCATGACAGTTTGACTGTGAGCCAGCATGCGCAACACCAGCACCCTGAAACTGAAGCAGCTCAATGGAATTCAGCCATCAATGATTTTACTTAAACCTGTGTTTTTCCTGCAGTGACTTAAATGTGAAAAAGGCCTATTGTATTTGTTGCATGCCATCATTTTTACAGTCATTGCAAACAAAAGCCATTTCTAAATGCTAACAGAGACCTTCATTGTGAGAGCATCAGCTGAGGACACAAATGTAAAATGTGTGCAGAACTATCGTTATTAGTAGACTTGGTGCTGAAAGGTGACGGCACGCCCTGCTGCTACTGCAAGAGAGAGAAACGCTGTGAAACCAGAAGACCTCCAGTGTACAAAAGTCACCATTAAAGCATTGTGCAGCTCTTCTCCAGCACATTTATACGCTGTAAAAAAAAGAGTGTCGAGTTGCAGCACATTTCATAGAATTAAATAATTGAGTCTCTTTCCTTAAGATGAGTAGGAATTGAAAAGGCATCTCTGTCAGAAACATAAGTTCAGGATATTCATAAATACTGACATGGAAGAGATTTGAGTGTTTTTGATGTTGAAAGAAAAAGAAAGAATTTGCTGCTTTCTCTTTCAAAAAGCGAAGATGACTTTCACTCTGATGAAGGCAAGATATCTCAAAAAGTCTGTTGAACTGTTGCACAGCGTGCTTTATGCTCACTCACACCGGTCTGCACCTCACTGCACATTCATTCTCAAAGTTACACACTGTGAACAAAGCCAGCTAGCAAGGGGCATCATTATCATTTGTCTTGTGTGGGCGTTCTGTGGTTTTAATGAAGCACACAGTACTGTAAGTGTTACGTTAGCTGACATGCCTCTCTGTGTTCATATTAGATGCATCATTTTACAAGTGTCCTGTTTATTTATTGTGATATTTACATTACAGTGCAAGAGTGGATCCCATTAAAAATGCGTTAGTTTCCACATTAGACTTTAGCTAACCGGAATCAACTATGGCCTGTAATTATATCAGCTAGTGTGTGAAGGAGTGTTTGTTTGTGCTGCTTTTTGACACTGATTACAGGTTAGAGTCTGCTGCAGCAGTGGAGATAGACGGGATTAAACAATGGAGCTGTTTTACAAATGTTTACTTGATAATAAAAGACTATGTGTCTTTAATAAGAAGAGTGCAGGGTTTGTATCAGAGCTGACCAACTGGAAATAAATGACAATTTACAATCTACAAGATTACATGTTGTATATCCAATTGATTAATTCAGTTTAATTATAGGAGTTTAAACAGCCTGCATAATGTTTGCCCTTGTGTAAATAATAAACCATTATGTCTAATGAGACAGCTGGATCATAACACGAATTTCCTCTTTTTTTTTTTAGAATGACATCACACCGCTTCATGTGGCTTCAAAAAGGGGAAACAGCAACATGGTCAAGTTGTTGCTGGACAGAGGGTCCAAGATTGATGCAAAGACCAAGGTGAGACTGTGGATCCAGTTATCAGACGTTCAGAAATGCAGCACATGAGGCTGAATGTTATGGTCTTTAGATGTCATTTTTAGCTGAAGTTTACCAGGCTGACTTTTCTCGTCTTCCATACACATGTGAAAATGGTGCCTGCTCCTTGGTATGCATACTGTAGGTGTCCTGATCAGTAAAATGTGATCTATTTCAATTTTATTGCCTGAGTTACCTAACCATATGCAACAACGCTACAAACTACATTAACCTTTGCCATCTTTCCTCTTCTCCAGGATGGGCTGACACCTCTTCACTGCGGGGCGAGGAGCGGGCACGAGCAGGTGGTAGAAATCCTACTAGACCGAGGAGCTCCTTTCCTGTCCAAGACCAAGGTAGCTACTGGGACGATCAATTCAGGAGACGCTGCTTAGCTCAGAATAGGACAGGAAACATCACAAACACATTTTTTTTCACACTGGCTGTTATAAAACAGAATAGATGGCATTTCACCTGAAACAGGGCACACATTGTTAAGAACATTCAAACAGAGATTGTTGTATAAACTTTCCTAACCACACAGAGCTATTTTACATCTGGACAATCAGGACAAGACAGCAGGCCTGTTGTTGTTGCTGTAGTGTTGTCGCATTGTCTCCATAACGTGTGTGCGACCTCTCCAGAACAGCCTGTCTCCGCTGCGTAGCCCTACAGTTTGACCGCGCAGGACGACCAGTGTAACAAAATAGACATTGTTGTAATGACCTCGTTATAACAATGCTTCTGTAACCTTCCCAACAACTTCCTTCACAGTCTTTCTGTGCAGCGCATCGGCCACGTCCTAACTTACTGTGTCTGTCTGTCCGTCTGTCTACGTGTCCGTCTGCGTGTTTGTCTCTCTCTCTTTGTCTCTCCTCTCTTTCTCTCCCCCCCTCCTCTCTCTCTCTCTTTCTTTCCCTCTCTCCCCCCACTATAGAACGGCCTGTCGCCGCTCCACATGGCCACTCAGGGGGACCACCTGAACTGCGTCCAGCTCCTGCTCCAGCACGACATGCCGGTGGACGACGTCACCAACGACTACCTGACGGCGTTGCACGTCGCTGCCCACTGTGGTCACTACAAGGTGGCCAAGCTCATCTTGGACAAGAAGGCCAACCCAAATGCCAAGGCTCTGGTATGATTAATTGGGTTGGACAGGGTGGGAGGTGCACAGTCATATTGGACAAAAGCATCCAGTAAACATGAAACGTAATATAAAACTTTATGTATCAAATTAATCGAGGAAATGCACAAAGAACGTACTATTTTACCATCGCATTGTGTGGTTTTTGGTTACAGAGGAACTGTCTCATATACAGATGGTGCAACCTGAACCATCCAATATGATGTGATGGTTTAAAAAGAGAATGAGAATAGAGTTTTCCCAAAAGTGACAAAAAAAAACTAATGCATGAGGTAGAAGAGAAGAAAAACAGACAAGAGGGAGTTGAATTATGAAATCTCTGAAACTGACACAGAGGGATGAAAAGGCGCTTTCTAGCAATCAGGATTCGAGAAGGAGCAGAACAATTGAGAGATTAAAGGTTTCTTTCTCACCCTTGTGGTTTGCAGCTGACACTTTCCTGCACCACCCATTCATTTCCTGGCAGATCATTTGCTTCTCCTTATCGGCCTAATAAAAGCAGCCACACAGTCGCAGATGTTTCGTGACGGTGGAGAGTTCGTTCTTTACGAGAGAACAGGCTGACAGTTTTACAGGTTTTGTCTCTTTCTCCCTGTGTGCAGAATGGTTTCACTCCGCTTCACATCGCCTGCAAGAAGAACAGAGTGAAAGTAATGGAGCTGTTGCTGAAACATGGAGCGTCTATCCAGGCTGTCACTGAGGTACAAGACTGGACCACAGTCCCTCTTTTCTGCCTGACTCTACCTGTCAGCACTTGGCATCAGAAGTGGTTTCTTTAAACTGTACTCATTTTTAACAGTTCTGAGCTGCTGCATTTTGGACTTAATGTCACTCCTTGACAGCTTTACTAAGATTTGATATATATTGCAATGTTTCATGTGAATAATCTTATCTGTTTCTCTGCAGTCTGGCCTGACGCCCATCCATGTGGCAGCTTTCATGGGCCATGAGAACATTGTGCATGCACTGACGCACCATGGAGCATCACCAAACACCACCAACGTAGTGAGTGGATCATTTCTGACGCGCTAACATGTTAGAAGTACATTTTTATCAAGTAAATGTTTCTGTTCACATCATAGCATCTGAAAAGCTCCCACTGATTACTGTGTCTTCCAGCGAGGTGAGACAGCTCTCCACATGGCAGCCAGGGCGGGCCAGGCAGACGTAGTCCGATACCTGCTCAAGAACGGAGCCAAGGTGGAGACCAAGTCCAAGGTTAGAACACTGAGCCTCATTATCAATCACCGTGACGGGGAGAGAACTACAAACAATGATAAAATACCGGGCCAGAAGTCACTTTCTCCTCCTTCTCCGCAGGATGACCAGACAGCGCTGCACATCTCCAGTCGGCTGGGGAAGGTCGACATCGTCCAGCAGCTGCTGCAGTGCGGCGCCTCTGCCAATGCAGCCACCACCTCAGGCTACACCCCCCTTCACCTGGCTGCCCGCGAAGGACACCAAGATGTTGCTGCCATGCTGCTGGAGAACGGAGCCTCACTCTCCTCCTCGACTAAGGTTGGTCTGGTGGAGGATCTTATTCCAGTGGATGGAGTGAAGGAGTTGAATGTCTCTCTTTCACATGACATCACATACAGTCAAACACAGACACACACCTCTGAAGAACCAACTGACAGATCAGACCACCTTCATTATTTCAGTGTTATGTATCTCCACTAGTGGGCGCCAGTCTCCATTTCCAATAGCCTCCATGATGCTTATCAAGTTTATTAGTTGCAGTTGAAACATTCACTGTCTCCACTTATGAGACAGTAACCTTCCTATAAACTGCCTGCAAGGCTCAACCATGTTAAAGTCCGTCACACAGTGGAATCACATCAGTTTCACAGCTTTCACCTTCAGGTCAGTGGTTGTAATGGTGTTTTCTTCATCCACACAGTTGACCGTGGATGGATAATGTCACTTTCTGGAGTTGGTGGCTTCATGTATGACTAATTGCATGGATCGAGGGCAAAGAGAGATGGAAGATAGACTTGGAATCAGTTTGTGCAAGTGTGTGTGTGATCAGTTGCTGGGGGCTGTCTTTGAAGGTGACCTCTGTCAGTGGAACAGATTAATGAAGAGTAAACCCCATGGTGCCAGACACACACATGCACACATGGAGCATCTTTTGGGACATCACCTGAGTCAGCTGTTCAACAAAATGATGTCACACCAATCTGGGAACAGAGGAACTGGGGGATGGAAACCATACATTGACCCATTTCTGAAACAAATTTATCAATATGGTTCCCACATTTTTCAAACATTCAAAACTGACCTCCTTATCCACCAGCCGTTCTTATCTAAAATGATCCTTCACTGCATAAACTGTGTGAATACTGACTGCAACCAATCGCACAAATGAGGTCGTGTGTTTCAGAGCGTGGAATGGGAATCTGTGGGAGTCCCACATTCCTCTGGAAAATATGACCTAATGCCTTTAAATATCTTCACATACACCCAGGAAGAAAGCCAAAATTAACATTATACAGGAGCCATTTATAGTCCTGGAATACATGAAGAAATGAGGGCCTTTGGATCAGCCTCTAAGGGTATCACAAACCTTAAAACAATCATAGTTCATGTGTTTTTATAGCTAAATTGTTCATGCAGAAATAATTCATAGATCATCATAATTTTTATTGTAGTTAATTAAGTGAATTTGTAATAGTTAAAAAGCAGTTTAAATTGAGCTTCTTCTACAACAGATATTTTAGTTTGGCAAAGCCTTTGAAGGATTATGTCGTGTCAAATGTTATCCAAAGAAAAAGCTTTTATGTGATGGAAAATTTCATTTTTATTATGAAGCCATCTGTTTAAAATAAGCTAAATGGGTTTTGAATGGGGTGATAAGCAGCAGCATTTTTCAGTCTGACTAAAAACTTTGTAAGTTTATGTTCCAAGTGTGCTGCTGCTGACATGTGCAGATACTTTATTTTTTCAGCTTCTAACTAAAAAGGGCTACTGTCATTCCTCTCATTCTTTCCATCCTCCTCCATCTTTCCACCGTGTTTCATTTGGATGACTTATCTTGTTTTGTGTTCAGCAGAAAGGGTTCAGTCCCCTGCATGTGGCAGCAAAGTACGGCAAGATGGAGGTGGCCAGTCTCCTCTTACAGAAGCGGGCTGCACCCGATGCTGCTGGAAAGGTGAGATGTCTTAAAAGTTAAGAGTTGCACGACACACTGAAGAGGGTCAATCTCAGTCTTGATGAACATTTAAAGGTGTTTTTATGTTTTTTGGTGCTGGAAAGTTTAAGCAGGTAGGGGCCTGGCACAGAAATGAGTCGATATACAGGGCAGGAGATGACACTCCGACACAGAGCAAAGTGAAGGCAGCCAGAGTATAAACTCAAATCATCATTACAAGCAACTGGCGATATCTGGCCAAAATCAGAAAGTCATTCAGATACTGTGGCCATTCATTGTTCTTATCCAACCTGTCTGTGACAGAGTAAACCAAATGTTTTTGGAGTTGTGTTCTCCAAGCTGCAGCTGGGCATGGGGGTGGTTGAGTGGAGCAGTGGCAGGTTTAGGACTGATCCCAGGACAGCGCAGCCAACAGATGCTTGTCCTGTTGCAAAAACCTTCTGGGTAGATTTGCTTTTATTCCCCTGTTGACATGCACTCATTCCACCTCTACATGCACACGCATTTGTATACACATGCACACACACACATTGACACACTTAGCACAGGCCCACTGGCACTGATTATGGTGTTTGCTAGTTGTGTGTGTGCGTCTGTGCCACCATCTGAGAGCATTTAACATAATGGCAGTCAGGTATGATAATGAAGCTTCCACAGAGCTTGGTGGTGTCGCGTTAAAATCAGTCTCATTGTAACTCTAAACATAAAGCAAAATCAGGCCTTTATTGTTGTTTAATTACACCAGTTTTTCTTTCAGATTACAAGAAACACAATGATTTATTCGGTTTCCTCACACTTTGACCAAAAAATGTTTTCTCCTTAAATAAAAAAGATAGATGCTTTCCACCTGTCGAGGACAGTTGTAACAACAGCTCATGAGATGATGTGGGTATATTCTGCACACTTTTTCTGAGTAAATTCAACTTTTTGTTGAGTACGTGGGGCATTCCAGTGACTCAGTGAGCATCCTCGTGACTCAGGCCTGGCTGCTGAGTCTGGAGGGGATTTTTAATCCAAGATAATAACAACAACATGCTGCTACTGCTGCTGATAGCACTCTAATACTGTTACTCTTCATGTTAATGCTAAACACAAATCTAATTGTCACATCATCGCTGTCCAATGAAAACCATCCATCTCCATATTTGGTGCTTTCAGATAAAATAAAGGACTACAGATCAAAGTATGTACACAGTACTGTTGCATAGTTTTCTAAAGACTGTTGTGGCTGATGTAATGACTCGAGTGATATCACTTTGAGGCAGCATCGGTTGAGTCTGAAGACTACAGGTTTGAAAATGAAAAAAAAAAAAAATTGAGGGTGTGGAGTTAAAAAGAAGTGAGCTTACCAGACCTCTGGCTACAGTAGCCGCTACTAGCATAACATGTGAATTTCAGACCGATGGTGGAGTTGCTTTGTGGGTAATGTGGGTGCCAAATTTGGATAAGGAAGAAATATATGTGGGATCAAAATGATGATATTTCTGCTTCTGCTGCCTCGGTTTGATTTTTTGCAGGTGCAGGTTTACTCTTTTAAATGTTCTTTTACGGGTTGAAAAAAATTCTCCTTCTTAAGCTACTTAAGCTTGATGAACCATTTAAATACAATAAAAGTTGCCACAATGTTGAGTTAAAGTTGTCATTTTGGAGACACATTCTACAGGCCAACAAAGACAGACAAAGACATGTCAGTCTCCCCTGATTCTTGGTTTCAGCATGAAGTTGTTGCTCTAAACTGTCTCCTGCACTAACTGTCATCTTAGTCTGCTGCTCATCACTCAATCTCTCATCATGTCTTTACATTCTGTTGGTTTGGATCTTTCATTTTACTTACTGGTGTGTGTGTGCTTGTGTGCGTGTGTGTGTTCAGTGATCTTCTAACCTGGTGCTGTGTTGCATGCTTGTGTGTGTGTGTGCGCGTGTGTGGGTGGGTGTGGGTGTTTTAGAGCGGACTAACTCCACTGCATGTAGCTGCTCACTACGATAATCAGAGAGTGGCACTGCTGCTGCTGGATCAGGGAGCTTCCCCACATGCTGCCGCCAAGGTATCCACACAAACACACATTAAGACTCATACGCCTATAACTCCACCCGGCTTCTTCCCTCAGAGCCGTCTCAAACCTCCGACAATGCTCTGTGTGTAATGTACATGTATGTATGAAGATGTAATGCCCACCCATTTTCTCTCATATCGTCTTGTCTAGTCTTTGAATGTGCAGCTTTGAAATCGCTCCACCAGCCAGAATGTAGCTCATACTGTCAGCATATTGAGCTTGGTGCTTTATTGGATGCTATATTTTCATATTTCTCATAAAATAAAACTGGATAGCACATGTGAATGGACTGGTTATGTGCAATACACGCCGTAAATTACTCCAGAGTCAGCCAATACTTCAAACCACCCACTTTTGTGATGTCTGTTCCAGAGCTGTAAATTTTGTGTGTTCCCTATAAAAAGCAAACAACCCCCCCACAAAAAAAGAAAAAAAGCACGTTAGTTACTGCATTTGTTGAAATGTCTGACACACACAAACACACATAGCCAGTGACATATGGTCAAGTTGTGGTCAGTCTCCTGCAGGGCTTTGGTAGTCCGTCAAAACCACAGAACAAGTATGGGCAGAATGGCAGAACAACCAAAATATGGCAGGAAATGTTTTTGGCTGGACCGTCGTTCAAGACAGACATCCTGCGAGGGGAGACCAAAGCCTGTAAAGCCAATTCATCTTTGCTCGCTGTCTTCCCTTTTTGCTACTGCCTTGTCTCCTGCTCTCTCTCTCTCTCTCTCTCTCCCTTAATCTGCATCAGTCTCTATTTATTCCTTTACTTTTCCTGCCTTCCTCCCACACTCTTAGTCATTCCTCCCTGCCTCCCTTTCTCTCAGTTTCTCCCTCCATAAATTGTTTTTCATTTGGCTGGGTACTAAAGTTGGTGCGCTTTGGACTAATTTAAGTGCTTTTGGAAAGGGATTAATCTCTGTGTACTAGGGGAGTTGTCTCAAAGTGTTTGCACACACAAATACAAGCACTGTTTGATCACGGCGCGGTGGCATAAAACACAGTGCATGCGTCGTATCCATCAAAACACTGATTTTGACTTGAAATAAACAATCTAAGAAATTAAATTTCTTTCAGAGGACGAGGGCGGTTTGGAAATAACATGTGACTTCAATAGAGTTTTCAATTTTAGAGCTCATACGCAGTGATGGTGGTGACACAGAGACCCTGGAAATATGTGTGACTCTTGCCCTGTCTGCACTCACCTCTACCTTTAGAATCCCTCAGATGGTCGTTCACAGGCTCTTCAAGACGTGTTAGTTCTCCCCCATCAATGATAAATGTCCAATATACACACTGTGTGGCGCTGCTGCCTTCATGATTGTCTGTAAATTGAAAGTCTACTCTTATATTGACGAACTTCCTCTTCATGTTCTTTTTCTTCTTCTTCTTCTTCTCATTAGCCTTGGTGTCATGACTACATGGATCATATGTGGAGATGCAAAATGTTAAATTTGGACATATCTTGACTTTTGTGTTTTACTGCTATGGTCGCAGTAACTACTTTTGCTGAACTACTGAACCTTCTTGAAGCCTCTCGTGTTGATTCAGGATTGGGTCCTCTCAGAAAATGAATATATCAAATGAACTGAATAGACTGAATAATAGAATATGATATATAATGACTAAGCCTTATCGTGGTAGGCATCTTAAAACCTTGTCTCTACTTCAGTCTATAATGTATGAATAGAATAAAATACATTAAAGAAGAAGGCAACTAATGAAAGCTTTCTTTGTTTTATGCAACACAGAGCACAACTAAGCAATTCCTAAACTATGAAATACATGAAATAATCCACCAGCCATCAAATCCAGAAGAACTGGAGTGTGACATCCTAACCCCTGCATCTCTTCTGCTTGCCTCAGAATGGCTACACACCACTCCACATTGCTGCCAAAAAGAACCAAATGGACATTGGGACCACACTGCTGGAGTACGGCGCCGACACCAACGCCGTGACGCGGCAAGGCATCAGCCCCATTCACCTGGCTGCTCAGGAGGGCAGCGTGGACCTGGTGTCACTGCTGCTGGCCAAGAACGCTAACGTCAACGTGTGCAATAAGGTACCCAGAACTAGTTTCCAGCGTCCTGTTTCCTGAGAGAGACGACATGTTTCAGTCTCGTTATGTGCTCCCACTATAACAGATGAATTTGTGTGTTGACACGTGTTTGTGTGTGTCCTTTCCGCATATACAGAGCGGACTTACACCACTCCACTTAGCAGCTCAGGAGGACAAGGTCAATGTTGCAGAAGTCCTTCTCAACCACGGGGCTGATGTCAACCCACAAACAAAGGTAAAGCTTTCTCAGATAGTACACACACACACACACACACTGTAAATACACACTGAGATATGGGTCTAAATGTCTTTGTGAGGTTTGCTGCATAATCTTTTATTGACACGCATCACTGACTTCACTGCGTATGCTTGTCTCTGTGTTTTCTCTCTATTTGTACTTTTTCTAAATAGTTTCAGTGTATTCATGGCATCGGAAAAATACTCTCACACACAGTCTCGGGCACACACACACACACACACACACACACACGGCCAGAATCATCTCAGGTGCTACATAAATAAAGGATTGATACCCGAGTGGAACGTGTTCCTTATAGATGCACCACACACTACAGCAAACACACACACACGCATACACACACACACACACAAGCATGCACATGCTCTAATATTCAGTCACACTCTGTTAGTTACATTCGCTCACACACACGGGCCTCATAACAGGCTGCTCACGTTCATGTAGCTGAAGGTTGGAGTAACGCAAGGTCATCTTGTGTGTGTGTGTGTGTGTGTGTGTGTTTGTGCTGATGTGACAGTTGTTTACAGTGAATAGGTTATTCACTCACTGATCTCATCCTTTACCATTATGCACTGTACTCATAATTCAGTGGGGACATGAAGTAGAGATAGACAGGGATAGCGTGTGAAGAGGCACAGTCATTTCTAAATTCTTACAATATCAGCCAGTTCTTTCAGTAACTGTATGTTACTCTTCCTTTCATCTGCTCAACCTTTCACGTCGGCGTCACTTCCCTTGTCTGCTTTCCTTCACGCAGATGGGTTACACTCCGCTGCACGTGGCCTGTCACTATGGCAACGCAAAGATGGCAAACTTCCTGCTGCAGAACCGTGCCAGAGTCAACGGAAAAACCAAGGTAGGAAAATACAGTTCTGTATTCCTGTTGCGTAAATCTTCCTTTAGATCCAGATTTATGTATATTTGCCTGACTGTGTTTGTGTGTCTCTACCTAGAACGGATACACTCCCCTACACCAGGCAGCTCAGCAGGGTCACACCCACATCATCAACCTGCTGCTTCAGCACGGGGCCTCAGCCAACGAGCTCACCGTGGTCAGTGCACAAACACACTGGCACACCCCCACGCACACTCTCTAACAGAGCTGAAGCTCCATGAAACACTGAATGCCCTTTGTGTTCTCTGTGAGCCTCCTGTGAATAACTTCCTGTTGGTCTGTCACTGGTCAGAATGGGAACACTGCCCTATCCATCGCCTGTCGCCTCGGGTACATCTCTGTGGTGGACACTCTGAGGCCCATGACGGACGAAAATCTGGCCGCCATGGTGAGACACTGTCTTCCTGTCATCATCTCATGTAGTTAAATGCACACAATCTCTATCACATCACCAGTATGTTTCAAACTGATTTCAGTCTAATGAATATTTTTTTGTAACTTGCAATAGGCTGAAGTATAGAGGCAGAGGAAAATTAGCATGGGTCATGCTGCATCACTGAAAGGTTTTTTCTCATGGTTTTTTAGCATATAAATAGTATAATTTTGATGTTTGTTAAGAGTGTTGCTGTTTGCTAAAAACTTATGGATATGCTGTAGAAAATCATCTGTCTTAATGTAAAGTATCCATCACTATTGAACTAAAACCCATAAAATTATTGAGCTGCTATAATGAACTACGTCACCAACTCCTTGGCCAGTCAGCCAGCAGCATACTGCGAGTGGAGTCAGTGTGTGAATCCTGCAACTCAGCCAGCAAGTAAGCCAGCGAGTCTCACTGTGTCACATGTGTGAAGTTATCCTGATTAAGAGAACGAGAGAGAGGGCTTAGATTGGAGCTTAAGGTTTCTCCTCAAATAGCCCAAGTCACTCACAGCGATGTGATCACACACGTGTGGAGAAAGAGGGGCAGGGAGAAGGGTGTGAAAGTGTGAAAGAGAGAGAGGCAGTAGGATGATGAAGAGGTGAAAGGAGTGGGGGGGGGCAGAGAGTGAAGAGGCGGACACAGAGGTCGCTGAGGATCCTGCACAATCAGCAGCAAAGTGTATTAGTCATAAGTGAGGTAACTTAAAGATCAAGGTCGTTTCCTTACACCTTTGTGTGATTGATCTATAATGTCTCTATTGAAGCTGCATCCGCAGCCTGCAGGACCTCTGCGGGTCAGTTACGTGGGTAACATGGCCTTCAAACACACAGTATCATCACGTCTTACTGTGACAGGGACCATGGCTAAGATTCAGTTTAATGTCCATATTAGGAAATATGTACAAATGTCACACATTGGTTGTTGTTAAATGACTGCAGTTATATCTAAAATATTTTATTTCATCTGATATAAGGCTTTCAAAATGATAAGTCTTCAAGACATACTCGCCCGTTGTATCACAGCAAATGAGAGCACCCCTAAATCCTGTGTTTGACACTCAGCTCAGCGCTGCTTTTGTAAAGTCATTTGGAAGCTGCATTGAGTTTCAGACTTTTAGGGACTTTGGGGATTTGTGGCATTATTGGATGCTTTAACAACATCAGGAAGCATAATATTCAGGATTAAGATGTCAGTGTGTGTAAATATACAGCAAACAACTTTTTTGGAATCGTGCTTGTATTTTCCATTTGGACCTGGTTTACGCTTTCAGGGATTTGTTTAGTATATTAATATGTTTTAGCAATATCAACTCGTTTTTTCAAAACTGGGTTGTTCAGTTGTCCGTCTACTTTTTATATTCACAGAGTGCATCAGAAAAACACAAAATCAACGTCCCAGAGACCATGAACGAGTTCCTCGACATGTCAGACGATGAAGGTATGTGAAGAAAACTAAACCTTTCTCTTCATTCACGTCATTTTCAGCCACTGAGGTACTAAAATTAAATTAATTGATATTTGCAAACTGACTTGATTTGAATAAACACAGTGCATGATGTTCATACACTTGTGACTGTGTGCTATGTGACGTTATTTTCCTTAACGTGTGCATGTTTCACTGTATGTGTGTCCAAATCACACAGTCCGGGCCAATGTGCCGGAAACTCTCAATGAGGAGTCTTTTTCAGATGTTGATGAAGGTATTTGCCACCAGTGTGCCTCCACCGTTCTGTCTGTTTGTTTGTTTCCCTTTAACATAACGCTCGTCTGCAGAACTCACCTGCCTTGTTGAAGAGCTAACCGTCAAGCCTTTGCTGTGCTATTATTCAGCTTTGCCAGAACACACACACTTTTTATACAGAATGCTGTGATTATGCACATTAGTTATTCTGTAGTTTAAAGCACTATGAATCAGATGTACTGATTCATATATAATCCCAAAGATATGCCTCTGAGGATTAATTCTTTGCCCGCCATCAGCTGACAAAAAATAAAGACTCAGTTGTTTCCATGTTGTTCAAGAAATCCATCAGCGAACATTCAACTATTGAGCTGTTTTGGCCTTGAATCTGGTTTGTTTTTCTGTCAGGTTTCAGTGTCCCATTTGCGTTCATGAACTGACACTGCTGATGTTATTTTCAGTGCAAACTTGAAAACACATTTGTTATTTTTAACCGCTCACACACCGTCAGTCTCATACTGCGTGATTGTCCTCATCAAAGACACTTTGTGATGTTTCATCTTAACTTCAGTCGCGCAGTCTCTTTGAAGGAGACACTGTGAGCAAGTGAAAACGAGGTCAGTGTGACTCACTTTATAATTCAGATGACAAACTATGATTAGTCGTGCACACATCCAATGAAAGAATCTTGTTTTACGGTATTTAAATGTTGATAAATGACCTGAATGATATCATTGTTAGCTGCAGAGTGGCTGCTGTAGCCCTGCAGAGCACAGGCAAGTTCATGGTGCAAGTCACATTGTGTCAGGCTGCGTACTTCAGTCTTCTGTCCTTTGTTTTGGAACCACAAAGCCAACAGGCCTGTAAAATTGATGAGCTTGTTCACGGGTTGTTGCTTAGGGGACAGTTGGACGGGAGGGGGTTCTGTGTCATGTGATACAGCTAGACTCAACAAGTTACGTACACACGCGTATCAGGTGATAATGGATGCTTTTGTAGCTGTTGGATGAAGATCCTCATCGACATATCTTTAATTGGATGTGTTTTCACAAGCAAGCAGGATTTATAAATGAAGGGGATCCGTGGTATAAATAAAGAGTATCCATGGCCTCATACTCCACATAAACTGTTTATACTGTGTGCATAATTCATCAGCATTGTACTTGTGCACTGCAGCCTTGATATTCACTTTGACCAATAGTAGCAGCACCAGACTTGCTTAGTTGTGTGTGTGTGTGTGTGTGTGTAAAAGGAGTTAGTGGAAGTAAAGAGTTTCCACATCTCTCTAATCCTATATGAGGGAAGCCAATCCTGTTAAGCCGTAGGTTAGAGCGAGTGTGACTGGTCACTCCTGGTTTCTGCCCGGGAGTTATTGTGTGTGTGTGTTTGTGTGCTTGCGTGTGTTTGTGTCTCACTCATGTTGTGGGTACATTGATCTGCTTGTGTTGTGGGGATTCATCTGCCTTATGAGGACCAAATGTAAGTCGCCACGATGCAAATCATTACATTTTAGAGTGAAGACTTGGGTTAAGGATAGAGCAGTAAACTAAGCTTTAGTTTAAGCTTAGGGTGAGGGTAAGTGTCCAGGAAATGAGTGTAAGTACATGTAATGTCCCCAAAAGTGTGTGTGTGGCCTCATCTCATGCTTTCTATGGACTGCTATATCTACACTAATTGTACCATCTTTAGAGAACAGCTTAACTCTTGGTTGCACTCTGCCGTCAGAGTTGGTCTTGCAGAATATAATTACCACAGTTGGTGTTACAGAATGTATTCTGGGGGTCTATAACTGTCAAACACCTCTTGTGCAAGTTTTAGTCATTGTGTGCAACATGCAGAAGGAAGAACTGGGCAGAGAAATGTTGCTCAAGATGTTAAAAAAAAACAAGGCAAAATGATGCCTGCTGTGGTTATTTCATCATTATTTTAGCCCCACGCGTAGCTTGGTGTGCAGCCAGCCTCCCTCTGTAACTTCCACCATGGAGGAGGAAAGGGCAGGAGTGTTTCAGTGAGAGTTTTCTTCTGCTCCCCGTCACTGTCTCCTCCACTGAGGTTCCCAGGCATTCGCTCAGACGGCCTGTCAGCTGACTGTGCTCTCCACGGAGCGGTAAACACTTCCAGCCCCTGTTCACTCCCTGCAGCCGGAGTGTGTTGTTGGATGCTGTTGAGCCTGGGACGCACCGGGACTTTTCTCTCTTTAAATCCAATGAGATGAGCTTTCTTTTGAGCCGCTTGCAGGAGAATTAACCCCCGTTTGGCCGCTCGCATCAGATGGCTCGGACTTGCGCTGTTTCGGCTCAGCTGTGTGCACTGTTTTGCAGCGAGGAGACGCAAAACTTTGAGTCGGAGTCGCGTTTCTTTGCGGAGAAAAGGCGGCAGAGGTGTGCGCACCAGCTGAAAAAAACGCGCAAGTTCGAGTGGAGTTAAGTGCGTGGGGTGAAGAGAGGGCAGCGTTTTCCATCAGCACCGGAGGCTCTGAATGGACCACTTGGTAGTCCTCGTCTCTCACTGGAGTTACTCTTCGTCCTGGGAACGTTTTGTGCAGCTTTAGAAAAATAGAAACAACTCCGGAATTAGAAGAATAGTTGTGATCAATATGGCTGCGGTGGACAAAGGTAAGTAGCGAGACGCTCACAGGGAGTTATTTGGCTTTATGGTGTCATTTATTATTATTATTATTATTATTATTATTATTATTATTATTATTATTATTATTATTAT